>JAQGAO010001272.1:0-25499 GCA_034697705.1 Ommatoiulus sabulosus
AACTTCCAGCTTGGTCTTAGGTCAGGGTTGCTGGTTTTCTTAACTTTTCAAAATATGGATAAATAAATTAATTAGTCTATAAAAGTTAGCTAAACGGTAATGTTGAGAGACATCGTAATAAAGGTCTTGCCATTTTCGGAAATACTGTTGAAATAAAAACAATGATAATTATGTTGTCTGCCAAAGTTTTAAGCCATCGGTCATTGAAAGGAATTTGAAATTAAAATCACTTCAACTTTAGTTTTATTTCTCATCATCTCGCAGATAAATTGCCCCCGATATTCTGTTCAATTTCATGAAACTTTCCAACAACAACATTGGTACTAAATGATGAAACAATCGATGCTTGTGGATTTTTAATAAATTCGTGCATTTGTGAACAACGATAATCATACACGATGTTTTGCACGCGAAGTCTGCATCTTCCTATAGCTTTTGTATTTGACTTTGGTGAATTAAGAGTCAAAATCGTAGTCAAATCTGGAATATGTCTGGAAAAGTCAGGGTGGAAGTCAGCGAAGAATGGCTTATTTTGAAAAAGTCAGGGAAATTCAACGTAATCATGTTGCTGCAATCCAAAAATATTGCTTTTACATGGTTAGCTCAGGGCCAATTTTCCACGTTTTCCGAGTACAAAATTACAAAATACTCCATGTTTTCAGAGTTCAAATTTGCAAACTTTCCCACGTTTTCCGAAGGCAAATTTCAAAGTTTTAAAAATGTCAATTTTTGACATAGCCTATACAGTGTACAACGATCACTTGATATGGGCTAATAAAATACCAGTTTATTTTCGGTCAGATTCGCTTTTCAGTTGTGTGCGTGCGTAATGAAATTTACCTGTTCAGGGTCAATGAATTTTTTTAAAAACCTGGAAAAGTCAGGGAAGTTGAAAATAAAATGTCTGGGGGTACCCTGTAACAGCACTACTTTCAGTTTCTTTGAAGTTCACTCAAACAGGTTCCACTCAGATTCGCTTTTCAGTTGTGTGCGTGCGTAATGAAATTTACCTGATAAGTGAAATTTGGGAGGCCACTTAATTGTTAATGGCCATTAAGAGAACAAGTTTGACGTGTCGTTCACCCCTCTTCAACGGTACAAGTACGTTATCGTCGAATGATAGTCAAGTGGGCCGCCCAGCTTTCAATCGAATTGCCGGTTCAAATGAAGATAAGTTGTCTTACCTGCGCGTAACTTTGCCTACCCTCCTCCAATCCTCCTTGTTGCCTTAAATCCTCGTGTGGTCAATTTAACGATTTTTGGAAGTTATTCACCCCGCATATGCAGAGGTCTTAGTTATCACGAAAGCAGATACAGTAATTGCCCGTTGAGCATTGTTTTTCCTTAAACTAATTAATGAAGAGACTTTAATTAATTGATGGGAATGCTTTGTTTATCAATTCAAGCTGAAATTATCTGCGGCCACTAGTATTGTAAAATTGATCGGATATCAGTCGTCACGACAATGTCGCCTTCCAACCATTGTTCCCCTGCAAATTATTCGGATTTGATGACGGGTTAATTGGACAAAGGTGGTCAGGCCGGTCAGCCATTGTGTTTTTGGCAATCGGTTTTATGGAGGTTGTATGCTACGTTCACGACGAGTTATTTGGTGCAGTGTTGACCGTGTTGTCATTAAAATGATATCTGTAATGTACAATGCGGGTCTAGGTCGTCCTGTTGCTTCAGTCGGATTAGAATCGGAGGAATTTGATTTGGGTCGCCACACCTGACCGTAATTCATACATGTTGTGACCGAAAATAAACTGGTATTTTATTAGCCCATATGAAGTGATCGTTGTACAGTCAAAAAGCATCCAAGACTTGCACTGCTTCTTACACTGCACTTTCACGACTGCAGTGTTGGATGACAAGCTGACAACACTGCACGAACATCTAGATGCATGAGTGCATGCATGAATGGAATTTGCTACAATCAAAAACTGGAGCAATGTCTATTTTATATCATCATCTCTTCTGCAAGATTCTGCAACGCTTTTAGGTCTCGCATTCCGTAGACGCGGGATCGATCCCCGCGGCGCCTATCCTGGTTGTGGTTTTCGTGGTATAGTTGCTGGTACCCCATCACGACTGTTATGTCAGAATTTTGGCCCTGCAAAGGCAGGGTACCCCCAGACCTAGAAAAGTCAGAGTACATGTACTTCAGAATGTCTGGAAAAGTCAGGGAAGAATGGCTTATTTTGAAAAAGTCAGGGAAATTCAACGAATAGTCATGTTGCGATTCAATATTAATGCTTTTACATGTACATGGTTATCTCAGGGCCCATTTTCCACGTTTTCTGAGGACAAATTTGAAAAATTTACCACGTTTTCCGAGGACAAGATTCCAAAATTTCCTGCGTTTTCCGAAAGCATGCACAATTGCAAAATTTACTATGTTTTCCGAGGACAAATTTTCAACAATTTTTTTTTTAAATTGGTCAATGTTAATTTTCAAAATTGTCATGCAGTAGTAAATTTTGCAAAATATTTTCCAGTGTCTACTTTTCAACATACAGTATGTAAATTTTTGACATTGTCATTGGTCAGGGACTTTTTTTAAAAAATCCTGGAATAGTCAGGGAAGTTGAAAATGAAATTTCTGGGGTACCCTGAAAGGCATTTTAATTGTTGATCAGTTTTTTTAAACGCTGGTAATGACACCGTTGTTATTGTGAACATTACACCCTAAATCCTAAGAAAATTGTGTACAAATAAGTAGGCTTATGAAATCATTCTTTGTTTGGCGTGCATGACGTGTTCCGGTGTTCGCTCTTACGTATACCTTGCTACAATAAAATGTAATCACTGACATTGTCACTTGGGAATAACAGGATTTTGCATGGTGCAGGCAATTAGAAAAAAATCTATTTAGACTCCATAGATTTATGGCCTTAATTTAAATGTAAAACAAGAGAAATTGGAACAGTGTCACGGATATTTTTCTCGACGCTCGTCTGTCGCTGGACTTCACGGTTGATAACATTTTGGAGTTTTTATGCCATCTTCTTAAAACTTGGCAACTTTCGTAGGCCATGAATTATTTAGCATAAAATAAAGGACAGGTGGTCTTCCGAATGGCGACCTTCAGCTAATTACTCTCGTTAGACGTGCTACCTTCATATACCTGCGATAGTCTATCTGTATAATTGAAACAATGAGGTTTTGAAATCGTTTTAGGGGACAGCTGGATGTTGGACTACCTTTAACTTTGTGCGAGTTTTATAGGCGTGTGTATCTTAAAGTCTGAAGCGACCACCTGCCATTTTTTTAAGGAAAAAAAAAACACGTTATAAAATCTCTTTGTAGTTTGTTGTCGAAAGTCGAGAAAATGTTTTTAGGCTGGCTAACTCCAACAGTAAACCATTTCAACTTTTTTGAAATTATTTTCAACACAACTGCAAGATAACTTACGCAGCAAACTTGTTCCATCTGCGACTTAAAATAGATCTAGCTTTCTCGCACCAAGCTGCAACCCCTCGGCTTGTACTGTAGACAATTTTGAAGTAAATACATGTCTAAAGGTTTTAGAAATATGAATTATCATTGCAAAGACATTTTGAATGCAGTCCCTGCATGCGGTGACTGCTTGAGTCCGAGTTGCCATCAAGTTAGGGGCCATTCAAAAAGGACGTCCGCAAAATTTGTCCAAAATTGGACTCCCCCTACCCCCCTGTCCGCATTGTGTCCGGTCAATCAGGACCACCGCCCCCTCCCCCCCATTCCGGCCATTCGGACGTCCGAAGCTTAAAACAAAGTGTATTCGGAAAAGTTTTCAAATTTGTACTCAGAATCGGTTGGAAATTTTGCAAATTTCTTCCTGGAACCTGTTGTAAATTTTTTCAAAGTTGAACTCGAAAACAGTTAAAAATGTTACAAATTTGTCTTCGGGAAAAATTAGTAAAGATGTCCTCGGAAAGGGTTGAAAATTTTCCGAGTTTATATTGAGAAAAATAAAAATTTTGCAAATTTGTACTGGTAAAGTTTGACAGTTTGCGAATGGACCCTGAGCTTTTATGTTCTCTGACTTTTCCATGTTTTCCAGAACTGGGGGTACCCTGTTTACTGACTTTATCAATTTATAAATTTCCCTTTTACTGCGGGAACTGATTTTATTTGGCATTTTTTTTTATCAAGTGGACGGCCGAGTTGGTCATACCACCCTGAGTCCCTCCCCCTGTCCACATTGTGTCCGCGACTCAACCTATCCACCCCTACCCCCTACACGAGGGCGTCCTTTTTTGAATGGCCCCTTACCAATTCTCACCCACAACTTCAAGCGTCTCTGTTGCGGTCTCAAAACTTGTACATCTTTAAGGACATTATGCGAAAGTATTGCAAGTTCAGACTCAAGTGCTGGTGTCATGGACTGAGGTGGTATACTCAGGGACCAAAACCGCGGTTTTTGAGACGAGAGGAAAATTTGGCAGTTCGGATAATATTAACACGTGCAAAATTGTTTTCAGCTGTGTCCATCGTCGCAGATTTCTCCTGATTGTGATGACATTACTCTGATCCAAACAACTCCAGCAATTAACGGTTGAGTCGGTTGGAAGTTGACTCAAACCCGACATCTATTACGCAGTGTTTACATTTTGGGCAATGTGCGTTTATTTCTTCAGCGTTTTATGGAGTAATCTTATCCCCGAAACGTGTCTCTCGGGGATCTAACAAGTCGGAGTTGTGTTTATTTTTCCGTTCTCGTGTTTAGAGCTGGAGTAAACACTCGTGTCTCGAGATCACCTCGAAGGAACTCGAGACTGCGTGTTTTACATCCCTACTGTAAACTGGCCAGCGTCTCGGGCCGAAAAGCCACATTTTGGGATGCAACAGCGTCACTCTTTGTAAGCTTTATAGCGCCACCCAAACATCGGATTTTGGGGGAAAAAAGCTTTTGTAGATCGGAATGCCTGAAAAGGGAGAATGGGGGCTGGCATGCGGAAAACGCAGTGCCGGTGGGCATTCAATAAACTTTTCAAAACTTGTATTACACCTATTCGCCAAGGACGGCGTGAACCGGTTCTCGTGATCCGACATTCCACAGCGCCATATGGATTATGGATAGAATAAGCCAGGGTTTAGAATTCAGCTGGGTTTCGCCCCAAACAAACGTTTAACACATGTGAAACAGGTACATGTTCTGTACATTTAGACTTGGTGATTCACCTCTTCGATGAACCTGATATATCCACTCTTCTCCCAAACAACATTCTTTTGGGGTAGGGGACGCAGGGGTACCATGTGTCATTTTTTATAGTGCGTATGTCATAGACCCCGTGCCAAACGTCAGCGCCATCTATGATGCGTTATGGGCAATTACTAATGGCGCAGAATTTTCTATGATAATATAAATGAGTACATGTAGTTTTAACTTTTAAGACAGTTGATTTTTTTAATTGTAAATGCGTGCTGCAGTCATAACGCAGAACGAACAAAAACGATATTAAAAAACGAACTTGTTTTTTGGCATCATTTGATCATTACATCATTGTGAAGAATTAGTGAGAGAAAGGATGTTGCGATTTAATTATTTTCTTGCAAATTGAACTCGAATTGCAGAATGGCAGAATTTAAATTGTGAGGGCCGGGGCCACGACGAATAACAAGTTTTAAGATAAAATTTCTGAAATTGTTTGGTTCCCCGTTATAATATTTTCGTGTAAGACCCAGCTGGGCTCATAAAGGTGTTATGGTACGTGTTGATAGTGTTACACTTGGGCTTATCGCTCAACTCATTGCAATCTATAAGCTACATGAGGTCTTGTTAAAACAAAAGCCATGTTTACACGTGAACTGTTGATAGCATTTATGGGGACAGAAAATATTTAAACAGATATTGCAAGCTATGATGCGGATTTTTTTTTTATGAAATGTTGCAGCATTTTTAGGGATTAAATATGCATGTTCAGAACTCCAAATGCTTTAGATGTAATTCATATTTTGTTTGATTTGGAAAATAAATTACCATTGTATACATGTATGTATGTATAATCACGAATTTACTTCCTCCTCCCCTTGCCTCCAAAAAATATCCTCAAAACCATTAAGAAATTTTCAAAGTGTGTCGAGGATGAACGTGTTTGGTGATCTAGCATCCAGAAATTTCACCGGTCGTACTTAGCTGTATTTTTTGTACATTACCGGATTGTTGCCCGAATTCCTCGCCGAAGAACAACCATCTAAAAAGGGGTGAAGGAATGAGCGCATAACCTGTCTTGACTTTTAAAAATTAAACAGTATGAATTGTTTATCCAGATGTATCCGGTAGAGCTTCTGGTCTTAGCAGGAAGCCTTACCTCTCAATAAAAATCTATTGGGATTGCAATGTGCAGCGTAAACAGTTGACATGTTGCGCATCCTTTGCTGACAGCGTTTATGGGCCGAACCCTCCCCTCCTTTCCTGCCTCGTGGCAGATGGTTAATTTGACAGGGTTCTGAGATGACTTGTTTATTAGGCAGGTTTCAAGGGAGCAGTTTTCTTGAAGCCCGAATTTCCATGTCCAATTCCTTTCAGTTTTCATTATGGTTTGCAGTCCACATGTTTCCAGGGTTCATCAACTGCCAGTTTATCAAACTCTCATGATACAGCTTCTCATCAATAAATGCTAACACGTTTATCTCCAACCGTTTCCGATGTGCCTTATTAGACCCTGCTGCTGCTTATCATCAACTTCTGTTTATTTTGCCATGATATAGCGGCTTCCGGGATAGCCTATATAGATTTGCTTTATGGAATTCGGGGTTCCCAAATGGAAATTGAAAGATGGTCATATAGCGCAGTTCATGATAAATGAATAATTTCAATTTAGAGATGCTCGGAACAGCATAGTTTGCCCACAAAATATGGCGATTCGTAATACATGTACTTCGTCATTGCGCTATAGACTGTCAATCCTGTGTTTCCACATCAGATTACAATTAACAAACATTTTGAAAAATCCAGATTTTGTATTTGGGGGGCTGTAGCTTTTGCTTGACTTCAATCATTTCAATGGGAATGTTGATATTCATTTATTTATTTCCAACAAGGCCATATACTTTGTAAAATTCCTTTTTTTTATATTTTGTTTTATTTCCGTTTATTCATTGGTTACATTTTAGACGCAGTGCCTTCATTATATTCTTCGGCAACACCTGATCGTGGCGGCAGCAAGCTTAATCTCATCCATGACTTTAGGCCTAACAATTCATCTCAGTTATTACCTGCCATTGCCTCTGCTGATGTGGATCAAAGTAATCGCCTAGTTTGCCTTTTTAAAAGACTAACACGTTTTCATGCTTGCATGCCAATTGCTATGAAATGTCTTCGCACCATCTTCACAAATTTCTCTGCCTCCGCACTAACTTTCCGTCATCCAAGGTGGAGGGCATGTTTCTTGCGAGCATTTTTCTGAGGTGCAACATTCTTCGTCAACGGAAATAAAATCAATTTTGGTTTTCTTTACTCAGGTCAAGTTCAAGCACCGCGGTTTATCACGCAGCCCACTGCTTCGGCGGCGAGTATGGCAAGCGAGGGCCAAAATAAGATCCTTCAGTGCAAAGCAGCGGGAGTGCCGCAGCCAGACATCAGATGGCTCAAAGATGGACAGTATTTAGGAGAATTTACAACAGAATACTTCTATCGGATACAGGCCATCAAACGGCAAGATGCTGGAGAGTATCAGTGCATTGCCCGAAACTCCATTGGTGCCATCTTTAGTGAGAAAGCCAAAGTCACAGTTGCCTGTAAGTACTGTCTTGCCATTCTTTGCGTGACAAGTTATTTTAGTTGTTTGTTTACTCGGGAGTTATTATTATTCGTTGTTGTTTTAAAAGTGAGCATCTGATAGTTGTTAATTCACTTTCTTATCATCAGTTCCAGAACTCAGAAGGACAAAAATTAGTTGGAAATTAACTTTTAAGTCCCCTGTCGATCGTTTTGTAGCTCTATAAATCGCTCTAACTTGTATAAAAACGTTTTCGTCATTTATTCTAATTTGTCGAAACCAATACCAATATGGGCATCAAGCTTTTTATAAGAAGCCGGTTAAAAATGCTAATAATCACTCTGTCATTCCAACGTTATCATCAATAGTCATTTTACTTTCAAAGCCCGCCCAAATATTATTTCATTTTCTTAAATTGATGCTTTATACAGTTTCTTAAAACGCTTTTTGTTGCAGACATGTCACCAGTTTCACCCAAAGCTAACGACACAACTCCACGGCGTCAAGGAGAAGCTGCTATTCTTCGACTGCCACCCATCAGCAGTCAGCCTCATCCTATGGTGCAATGGATGTCGCGGGAAGGGCCGCTGTTTGGGATCAAATATGCAACGACCCTCGACCATGCCTTAGTTATTCTCGCGACAGAACCCAAAGATTCGAAAACCTATTGGGCCCAAATTACAAACGAACAGCTTGGTCAGGACGAGCGGAGTGGATCATTTACGCTTCAAGTATCTGGTAAGTGTCATTGTGATAAATTCCATCTCATTATGCACCCCGTTTCTGGGAAATTAACCCCCTTCCCCCCTTCCCTCAGAAACCAATGCTATAAAACTATTTATTACCGATACAAAACGTTGGGTTCAGCTTCAAGGTGCTGAATTACTATTATAAGAACGCGTGCCATGTATGGTAAGTCAGTCGATCATGGTACACTGTAGGGCAAATGAAGCTGCTGTAAATCCAGAAATTTACTATTAGAACTTTTAGACTTTGATGTTTTATATTTCTCTGTATTTCTAATAGCTGGTGACATTTCTGATGCAATATTTTACACTGAAAATGACTTACAAAAATGTGAAACAACATTTTGCTTTTTTGGACAGATATAAATCTTGGTCTGACAATGGATCTTCACTGAGTTATTCGGAATAAAATTGAGATACGTGAGAAATTCATCACAGAAAAATCATTATAAACTTACCTACTTATACATGTATAATACATTATCTGCATATTTTTTTTAAATTTAACATTGGAAGAGAAGGTTTTTAATGAGTGTTTCATCGTTACAAAACTAACGCTTTTCCTGAATTTGGCTTTTAATTTGATTGAATAAGTAGGCGAGGTAATCATAAGTTTTCTCTATTGTAATTGTCAGTTTTCTATAAAGATTTGCTCGTTGATCTAAATTTTTTTATAGCTCTGTATCTAATGGCGACTTATTCGCTGTTGATGCGCCATTTTCTTTTTTTGGCAGAATACTTCCATTGCCTAAGATTTCTGCATGTTTCGTGGAAACTATATTTGAAATTTATGTGTGCAACTGCTAAATAGCACAATTTGCATACCCTGTATTTCTAGTTCAGGCGTGGTTGCTTAGTGTGGTTAAAATTATAGTGCATGTACAGTATAAACACTTATCCATGAATGGAGTCGTTAGCCCTGTGCAGAGCAAACAGGCTTGCTAGAGCACTTTATTAATATAGGTTTGCTTACTCGTATGTGAAATTACTTTCACAATGTAGTACATGTATTTGTAATGAAAATGTAATACCAATAAACTGTCACAATTGAACTTATATACTTGCAAGTTAGGAAGATTGTACAGAAATAGTAAGCCACTTAGAAGACGTGGCCTGAATGTTTTATTCAATACTAGGCCGTAAGATATATTTCCTATCTTGAAATTGCTGTTTGTTAATCATCTACTCAATGGATTATCTACGAGTCGTGTCATTTAGAAAGAACAAAAGGGTGTCATATCACTCATCAGTGCACTATCTTCTATGTTTCAACTATTTCTTTAGCTAAGAAATTCTTTAGTTTTAATTCTATCCAAGTATATGCGTACATATATTATAAGCATTTTCACATAAATAATACTAATTTTTCTTGTTTTACGTTTTCTAAGGAAAAGTTTTCTTTTATGCATCAATACATAAGGGGAGAAAAATGGAGGTCATGCCTCCCTTCTTAAAATTTGCTAACGCTTTATGTTCCATCTCGGTAGGTGCCAACAATGCCAATGATGATATCGCACCTCAAATGATAGAGCCACCCAAAGATGTGGATGCGGTCATGGGAGCAAAACTCGTTACTTTGGAATGCATTGCTAACGCACGGTATTTTTAACACTTAGAACTGCTGTATTTGTTGAAATCAACTGATATTAGTCTGGTGCTTAAATAGGGTTTGCCTTCATTTTTAGACCCTTAGAACAGTTGCAAACGTTGTGGAGGAAAGATGGCCGGCCCATTCATCGTTCAGGCGTGTCATACACTATCCATGATGTCTGGAATCGTACTCTAAACTTGCAAAATATTGAGGAATTGCATGCTGGAGTGTATGAATGCGAAGTGCGGCTTGGAAACAACAAGAAAACTGCCATCAAAGCAGCTGCAAATGTAACTGTGTTAGGTATGAAATAATGTGCTATTAAATGCAAGGCATTCGAATTTATGTAATTGTTGATTTTTGTGTAATAATATTATGCAGAAATGACTTGAGATTGATACTTATTTTGAAATTGTAGAGAGTCCACAAATTACCAAGGGCCCACCATTAGAGGTAGAGATGGAATATGGCAAAAACGTGGATTTAGAATGCCTTTCATCTGGATCACCTTCACCTGTTGTTACTTGGTACCGCAACACGATAGCACTAGGAGCAGACTTAAACAGCAGGTTCAGCATTAAGGAAGATGGAACATTGAACATTCAGGATTTGCGGATGTCAGATTCTGGCATGTTCCAATGCGTGGTTTCAAATAGTGTGGGTGAAACCACAGTATACTCATGGCTACGAGTAAAAACTAGCAAGCCTGTCATTAAGAATCCGCCGGGAAATGCAACAGTCTATGATGGTAAGGATGTACAGCTGAGTTGCGAAGCAGATGGCGCTCCCAAACCCAGTGTTACTTGGATGCACGGAGACAAGCGCATTTCAAGCGCTGGACGTATTCAGGTGTTAGACAGCGGAACGTTGCTCATTGCTGCAGCTCAGCCTCTCGATGAAGGCAGCTATGTTTGCATACAAACGAACAGCGAGGGAAATGCTAGTGCCACAGCTCATTTATCAGTGCGCGTACGGACACAAATCACTCAGCCACCTGTTGACACAAAGATTATTCTGGGAAATACTGCGTCGTTGCAATGCCGTGTCTCGCATGACCCAAACGTGCACTACAATCTCACGTGGTTGTTTAAGAATGAGCCTGTCGTGACTTCCCCCAATGGGCGGATTCAGATGAAAGCTGATGGCAGTTTGGAAATTGGTGAAGCTCGAAACAATGATATTGGGGAGTACAGGTGCATTGTTGAATCTCCTGGAGGAAATGATACAAGGAGTGCAAGCTTGGATGTTGTGGGTAGGTTATTTTTTCCATATTTAGTTTACTTAAATCCTTAAATTTTCCTTAAATCCAAGTTAAATTCAATGCAGATTATGCTAGATGATTTGGAAATTCATCAAGCTCAAATGTGATATCACTAATGTTAATTTGGAAATCTTAATTTAATCTAATTATTTGCTACATGTACTACACATACATTCCAGGGAGATTAAAATTTTAAAAATTGCAACTATTGTCAAAACATAATGCTATTCTACTTTCTTCCCATTTCAGTATTCATTGTTGAATACAATTCTTTGTAAAATACGTGGGAAAAAAGATATCAAAATAAGTTGTTTAAGTTCTGAAACCCATTAGTTGAATAAAATTTGTAAATCTGAATGTTCGTTAATTTGAGGCAGTCAATTTGAGAGATTGGGTTTTATTTAATTGAAGAATTAGCGTTTTCCTATATATAAAATGCTTAATTTGTTTGGAAATCTTGTATCTGAATAGCAATGTTCATCTTTCATGTTTATTCAACAAAATTTAACTCTGCATGCAAAAACCTAAGTGGCAACTAATAATTAACGCAATTAGGTTAAATGTACTTATCTTTTAATTTGAAATTCTTCGGATTTTAACTGGAAATATGCATGTACTGTATAACTGCCAAACGACTCATTATTTTCTTTCATGTTTCACTGTACAGAACTCCCTTATCCTCCAACTGGAGTCCATTCTAAGCTAGTATCTGGTGTTGGCATTGTTGGCAGTGTTAGCAAGAAAGTTAATATAAGCTGGACGCCTGGATTCCATGGCAATAGCCCAATTATTAATTATATAGTCCAGAAAAGAATCATGGCTAATAAAGGTAATTCATTTTTTTAAATCATATTTTGTTTGTAATTTTAAGTTACTAATAAATTCTGCATCTTCATTGTAGCAGAACCCAGTGAGCCATACACAGAATGGCAACAAGCCATTTCCAATGTATCTAGTGATCAGCGATGGGTCATAATCAATGGATTAAAGCCTGCGCTTAGCTATCAATTTAGAGTTATTTCTGTAAACGGAGTCGGTGAAGGGCAACCCAGCGACCCTAGTGAACTACTCACACTACCTCAAGAGCGTAAGTTTGAACAAATTCCATCATGCTTATTCAATTGAAATGTTAAATTCGAAAATATATAAATTAGTCCATGAGCACATTAACCTCTCATTTAAAAAGCGCTCTCAATGCAATTTAATCAATTGCATCAATTTAAAAAAAAAATTCATATATTATGAAAAATAGTTGTAATGAAATAATTTATTATTACAACTTATAATTCTGCTTTTTCTAATTTACAGCTCCAAGTGGACCACCATTCAATGTGGTTGGTAGTCCCCGGTCATCTACATCTATCATTGTCCAGTGGCAGGTTAGCTATCCAACACTGTTGAGACTAAGAAATGGAAACAATTTATTGACAATTCTTTTCTTTGTTTTGCAGCCCCCAGATCTTGAGGATCGTAATGGTGAGCTTCGCGGTTATATCATTCGTTATAGATTGGCAAGCTATCAGCAGAACGCCTTTTACACACGTAACATCACGATGGAGGCCCAAAGGAGCTATGCCATTGAGGACCTGATCACCTGGCGCGAGTATGAAATTCAGATTGCGGCGTTTAACGATAAGGGAATTGGCATTTATAGCCAAGGAATCAAAGTCAGGACAAAGGAAGGAGGTACCAAATGCGTATAAAATTATCCGTTGATATGCAAATATTGGGATTTGACTTAAAATATCGCAATTTCAGTACCTCTTGCTGCTCCCACTAATGTCTCTGTCGAAGCGTTGACCTCTACATCAGTGAGAGTGTCTTGGACACCTCCAGATCCTCAATTAATCAATGGCGTAAACCAAGGTTATAAAGTAAGATGGACATTCTCCATTGTTTATTTTTTTGGAATTATCATTTATAATTTATCTCAAATATCTTTTATGTTAATTTTAATAGCTGCAAGCATGGAAAGGAGATCCAAATGGGTTGCCGAAGCCTTACAGAACTGCAATCTCACTTCCTTCCCCATTTGATCCGTTGGCGAAGCAGTCCGCGAACCTAACGGACTTAAAGAAGTTTGAAGAGTACAACGTTACAGTGCTATGCTTCACCCACCCCGGTGAAGGAAAGCGAAGCACTCCTGTTTTCGTACGAACTAAGCAAGATGGTAGATATTCTTTGTCCATGGACGTTTATGATCCATTTATTTTTAAAATTGATTTGCATTAGTTAATATGCACTCTTAACCATGCCATCACTATTCTAGTTCCAGATATTGTATCAAACTTTACCATTGATGATGTTAAAGATAGGTCAGTGCACGTTCACTGGGCCCCACCCAAGCACAACAATGGAATTTTATTAGGTCTGCACAATATGACAAACATGGTAGTTTACTTCTAAGCGTCTTTAGTTATTTATAGAAAAAGTTGTTTAATTCTGTTTTGTAATTTGTAGGTTATATACTTCGTTTCCGTATCCGTGATGAACCAAACTCAGAAATCCAGAGAAATCTATCCGTCAGCACTCTGGACCTGATGGTTGACAATCTCCGACCAACAACTTATTACACGTTCGAAATATTTGCATTTACAGTCATTGGTGCAGGCCCATCTCGTGCAAGCACAATTTTATCTGGAATTCCACCTGGTATGTTAAAAAAATATTTCTAGATTTTTAAAATTTTTTTTAATAAAATTCTTTCAAATATAAAATATGTTAAAATACAGATTTCTTGAACAATAAACTGCAGGATTTAACATCATTTTGATTTTACTTAATTCTAGTGCTTCCCAATGCTCCGACTAAATTGGCAGTCTCCAACATCGAAGCATTTTCAGTGCTTTTGCAATTCACACCCGGTTTTGATGGCAATGCATCAGTGTCTCGGTGGACAATTGAGGCGCAAGTGGGCAGGAACGTTACGTGGAGGGTGGTCTATGAAGCAATGGTTCCTGACGGACAACAGGCTTTCATTGTCCGCAATCTCATTCCTTTCATGGAATATCGCGTGCGTCTCGTCGCCAATAACATTGTGGGGGCCAGTCCTCCAAGTGAGCCTTCTCGACCCTTTCAAACCCTCCAAGCGGCGCCTCGAAACCCACCACAAAGCGTGACTGTGAGGGCCATGGGACCCACGTCTATTCGAGTCAGATGGACTGTAAGTTAGGCATCAATTTTTACCTTCATAAATTGAATGGTATACTGTTGCTCTATCTTGAATTTCTAAATTTTCAGCCTCTTCCCCAAATCGATTGGTATGGAGTCCCTAGAGGTTACAATATTTCATATCGGCGCTCCATTTCTGCAGGATCGCCTCCTCCTCTGCAATCTGTACTGTTGGAAAACCACAATGCCAATTTTTATGTCATTGAGGAGTTGGACGAATTTGAGGAGTACGAGGTTACTGTGGAAGCGTACAATGACGTTGGAAGCAGTCTTGCTAGCCCCATTGTAATTGAGCGAACCAGGGAATCAGGTAAAGTTGAGGAAAATTGATTGCTACCAAGAATAAGAACTGAAGTCATTTTATTGGATGTTCACCGACTATTTTCAATATATAGTGCCGAGTGCTGGGCCATCTGATGTTCAAGCCAATGCAACGTCTTCAACAACCATTGTTGTGAAATGGGGTGAGGTTCCAGAGGTGGCTTGCAATGGCATTATTGAAGGATATAAGGTATGTTAGTTCTCTTCAGGGATTGAGTGAACATATTGTCCGAGTGTGCAAAAATGTAAATAATTGTTTCATTTTAAAAGATATTGTCACCCATTGTGATTTGAACATTTTGGTTCCATTGATATTTGCTCTTGCTTGAAGTAATGTATAGTTAAGAGATCTGATAAGCATGTTATTGTGTAAAATTGTTTCTTTTATGTGAATATTGTTTATAGGTTGTTGTGTGTGTGTGTGACAGTCTTAATTGAGAACTGCAAAACAAAATGAATGATTGTTTTCATTTATGACTGTCCTAGAAAAGCATATTATTTAATTTCTCCATAATAAATTATAGGTTTATTATGGGGCTAAATCGGTGCCAACACAGTTTCAAATCATTGCAAGTAATTCTACTTTCACAACTACACTTACCCGTCTGAAAAAATATGTGCTGTACAATGTTCAAGTTCTGGCTTACACAAGGATGGGAGATGGCATCTTAAGTGCATCACCCGTTCAAGTTAGAACCCTTGAAGATGGTGAGTACCAAATTATTATTTATATTATCTTTTGAATTTGTGAATTTGCTTGATTTTAAGATTTACCTATTCGTTCATTTAGTCCCAGGTCCACCATCGAACGTTTCCTTCCCAGATGTCTCCCAAACCATGGCACGTGTTGTTTGGGATCTGCCTGAAGAGCCCAATGGCGTTATCACTGATTACCGGGTCACATATCAGCTCAACGGAACTGAAGTTATGCTTCTAAACGAAACCTTCCAGCCCACTGAGCGCACTTACCGGGCCACAGGGCTGGAAAGCGAAAAATATTACGTGTTTACCGTCACTGCGAAAACCAGCGTTGGATGGGGGCGAACAGTTTCAGTCTTGGTCTTCACAACGAGCAATCGGGGTACCTGTTTTATCATTAATGTTCAATGATTTTCTGTCTTTGGTTTTCTTGAAAATGCAACTCTTGATATGTTACACAGAGGCACCGCAGCCCCCTTCTGAACCCAGAATTAGCCAGTCGCAAATTCTTAGTGATCAGATTACTTTCACGTGGACTCCTGGGCGGGATGGGTTTGCACCATTGCGATTCTACATGATTCAGCAAGCTGAAGAAGACGAACTGTGGCAGACTGTTCCAGAGTGTGTTGATCCATCTGTGACATTCTACACAGCACGGCAGTAAGATTTTCTTTCAGTCATCTATGCATGGCTTGAAGATCACGTTAATTGTGTGATCCCTTGATATGTATATATTAATTGTAAATATTTTTTCTAAAAGATTGAAGCCCTTTTCTAAATACAAATTTCGCATTGAAGCCACCAATGACATTGGCCCGAGTGGCTGGAGTCCTGAATCAAATTACACCCGCACTCTCCCAGCAGGTATTGCAGCAATAGAATCATTTTATCGGTGGATGATTTGATGACTTTGCTTTGGAAATGTATATTAAACGTTTGTCGTTGTTATTATTCTCTAGCTCCTGGAAAGGCACCAACCAATGTGTTGGTTGTCCCCATTACCACTACTTCAGTTCAAGTAAGCTGGAAGGCTCTGGAAGCTGATGATTGGAATGGTGATGAGAAAACTGGGGGTTACCGTATCGAGTATCATCAGACAGGAGAATTCGTGGCAAATTTTCCGAAAGAAGAGATTCGCAACCCCAGAGCAAATGACATTGTTTTGCGTGACCTTTCTCGTGACAAGACCTATGACGTTGTTGTCATAGCCTTTAATTCCCAAGGGGATGGACCCAAAACCAATCCTGTAACAGTTTATGTTGGCGAAGCTGGTAAAACATGACATTCCAATAATAGTATTTGTTGTTGTACGAGCAAAAATATTACAATGAAAATGATTTTCTTCAGTGCCTACTGGCGAGCCCCTGGAAGTCAAAGCTAGGACCCTGAGCTCAACGGCAATTCAACTCATTTGGAGGCCTCCTTTGGAAAATCATCAAAATGGAGAATTGCAAGGCTACAAGGTGTTCATTTAAATATTTTTTATCTTTGGTTAAACCTCATGTACCACTGGATTTTCCAGCAAGTAAAAGAAAATGTTTTTTTAATTATTTCTTTACACGTTTTACGTAAACGTTTTAGCTACTTTGTTCAGCCCTTGCAGATTCTTGCAGAATATTTATTTAGACATTTTGCTTTTCTGTAGATTTATTATCTTCCTAGTGGTGAGCCACGAGAAAAGGAGGAAATGGAAGTTGTGCCTCCTGCATCCTCATCTCTGGAGCTGTTAGATCTCCTAAAATTCACCATGTATAGAATACAGATCTTGGCTTTTAATCCAGCTGGTGATGGCCCACGCTCTGCTCCCCTTGAAGTTCGCACCTCCGAAGACTGTGAGTTCATATCTCTCTGTATACCTTCTTCATTACCGAATGAGAGCTAATTTTCTCTTGTTTTTGCAGTGCCTGGTCCTCCTTCAAATCTTCAGTTCCGTGACATCACAATGACCTCTTTGAAAGTAACGTGGGACCCTCCCGATCAACCCAATGGGAACATCCGGGGCTATATAGTTACTTATGAAACATTGTTACCCAATGAAAGTATGTATTTCGAGAATTCCTTTTAAAGACAGTAGATATGTTGGCTTTGTAACTTGTCCAACATTGTGTGCTCAATGCTTTCTTTTAAACGCAGATTTCAGTAAACAAGTTCGCCAGAGAGTTAATGTGACTCATCTCAGTGTGCACAATCTGGAGGAATTGGGTACCTATACATTTACAGTTATGGCGCAAACATTGGATTATGGTCCACCTGTAATTGGCAATGCCACGACTGGCCCTCAAACAGGTAGGCAAAATAAGATTGTTGGGTGCTGACATTTTCAGTTTGAAGTTGATGTTTGATGCTTGATGCTTGTGTCAGTTAAGTGTAATAGATTGTCAAAACCTAATACTTTTTGTGTTAATGGAAGGAAATTAGTCATGCAATGAGGCTAGCCCATACTATCATCATATTTTCATTTAGCAATGTTGAGATTAATTGCTAGCTAGAAAACCTAATTTATTAAAATAAGAAAGCAAATTATAATTGCATCTCGACTAACGGGTTTAGTTGAAAGAAAAATTTGCATTCTAAGGAATGTATCAACATCGTTAAAAGATTGCACTAACATAACTATGACAGTTAAAGCAAATTTTGTATTTTACTGCATTAAGACATAAATATGACACATTTCTGCTAATTATATAAAATCTAGTTTTGTTGATAAAAGTAACAGTGTAACGTTATTAAGGTGATCTTATGTACACAGTATAAGTCCAATTTCTGTTCAGGTTCACCTGAGCCACCCGTCAATCTTGCTCTCACCTCTACCGTATCATCCGTGACGCTTCACTGGGAAAATAGCCCCTTGGGAAGTGAACTCATCACTGGCTATGTTATCGAATGTCTTAAGCAAGGTAGTAATTTAGTAAAGATTTGCCAGTTTCTTTTGAACAAATATTTTGTTGAGTTCATGATTTCGCTTCTCATTTCAGATGAAGAGCATTGGCAAGAAGTAACTCGAACAATGAATGGTGTGGTTGTCGAGTATACTGTCAGCTATCAGAATTTGCAGCCATCAACAAATTATAGGTTCAGGCTTTTTGCAGTAAATGCCAATGGCATCAGCCGACCAACTGAATCAGCTGACTGGATTGTTACACCTGGTTAGAAATTAACTTGCGCTATTATTATCAAATGACTATGTTTTTTGTTATAATCTCGTAATTTCCAACTTGCGTTATGAAATTGAAATTGTGGTATTTTCTATGATTACAAAACCTTTCCGTTGACTATTTCAATGATATTTCCAGTTGGTCTATCTTGTGTGAACCGAAACTTCTGCCTTATCTCGGTTTTTTTCTGAGCGAATGCTACAATAGGTCTTGAAATACCAAATGCAATACTAGTTGTTAATGCATGCCATTTCTGATTCCAACGCTCAAAGCAACAAAAGTAATTTGTAACTTTCAGGAATGTTTTGTAATTTTATGTTTATTTGGAATGCTGGCCTGGCTTGGTTATAAAAAATTCTAGCATAAGAGATTGGTTGCTTTTAAAAATGCTTTCTTTTAGGTCTATTTTTAGCATATAAAAGTAAAATATTTAAGAAGTAATAGGATACCTGATTTACTTTTTACTTTTTAAATTTTAGAAAAATATGTCCAGGATTACAGTATGCTAAAGCGTACTCCCTTTTATCGTGAAGTGTGGTTTCTAGTCACTGTTGCAGCCAGCAGTATGGTGGTCATCATCCTGGTGGTTGCCGTGCTTTGTGTCAAAAGCAAGAGTTACAAATACAAGCGTGAGTTTCTTCTTACATATTCGGAATGAAATTTGCATAAGATTTGTCACGAACTTGCATCTTTCATTTATTGGCGCATGGAAATGGCATGTGTATGTGACGTGTTGCACTTTTCCGTTTCGTCCGCTTCTGTGTAGGTCGCACGTCTCGCTCATCCACCCAGAGCCTAACTATGCAGTCGTCTGTTACAGAGGAAGTGCATAAATCCATGCCTGAGGTGGACAAAATGAGCATGGATGACGGAGGGTTTGCAACATTTGAGTTACGTCAGTCTCGACGAGGCACTTTACGTAAGAGTACGCTAACAAGGAAAGGTTTCAAAGGACTGACTGGAGCTGTAATTGCCAAGTGAGGATCGCAGTTTTTTTTTAAAAGATTTATTTTGCATTTATCTTTGTAAATAAGATTTGAGCGGCTACTTTTGCTCTTAGATCACCACCACGACCTAGCCCAAGGAATGTTGCTTATTCAGATGAGGAAGACCTGAAGGGGTACGGCTATGATGATAACTGTGATGATAGCAGTCTTACTGAGAAACCTTCAGAAGTCAGCTCTTCGGAATCTCAGGTATTTTTTGAATTATTCCTACCATTCTTCATATTCTTCATATAACATTCAGCATTATTATTTTAACAACAGAGTACTTAATTATTTTCATTTACAAAGATATTAACTGAAATGCCATTCATAAGTAAACGAAACGCTTTTTTAACAAATAAAGAATAAAATTTTAACCCAGAAAATAAGCTGAAGTATCAATAAGTTTTTTATGTATTAGGTCAGAGTAATTGTTGAAGAAGTGTTTTAAATTATTTGTAATTTTGTAGGTATGAAGTTTATGATTCCCTATAAAGTTATTATTGGGAATATGTAAATAATAGGTTCAATTTGTTTTATAGTCAGGTGGTCTGGAACAAATTATTAGCAGCATAGCGATGCATTTTTTTGTTGATTTGTTGTTGAATTTTCTTATTGCATCCATTTTTCAGGCATCAGAAAGTGACGTTGAAAGCGAGAAGTCCGATCCTCATTCTTTCGTAAACCATTATGCCAATGTGAATGACACATTGCGGCAGTCTTGGAGCCGGCAGCGCCCCACAAAAGCATATAGCAGCTACACTGACAGTGAGCCTGAAGGCAGCATTGCAGTCAGCTTAAATGCAGGTCACATCATTATGAACAATATGGCGGGATCACGGGCGCCTTTACCTGGATTTTCCTCCTTTGTGTGATGGTGTGGCATGGAAAGGCGACATTTTTCGAACAATGTAAACAAGTTTGGCATGTTAAGTAGTGCTCTGTTGGCAACACCAGCATTGCAGTGACAGTTGGAACAAGCATAAAATGCTGGATGACTGAGTGATACATAATGCCAATCTAGTTAATGTATTATTTATTAATATAATAGTTCTGCCAGATGTCAAACTTCAGGACATCTACCAAAGTACTGAGGAGATATTTGTCCATCCTGTGAAAAGGATTTTTTTACGTTAAAAATGCAGGCAGCTTTTTTATTATTAGTTAATGGAAGATTGCTCATGACCAATCCTAAAAAAAGCTTTGATATCCTTGCATACTTCGATTTATTCTTTGCTTTTTAAAGAATAATGGGGATTCTTTAAAAGGCAGCCCCAGCAAGAAAAATCATTCTTAAGATTTGCATGTTTGGTTAGCCAGTTAAACGGTGGCAGATCCAATATTCCAGTAAATCTCAAAAACATTTTCCAAGAATTTTCTGTGGGTTATGAATGTAGAGAATGCAATTTGCTGGGGATATGCCTATTGTTTCAAAGGGAACGATGGCAAGCAAAAGCATTCTAATATGATTTATTGTGGTCTCCATGCAACCATGATGGACATTATGACCAATATTTTTAGAAAAAGAGTGGGAGAAAAGGTCGTACAAACAGTGAATTTAATTCCAACAATGTTTTTATTCCGCTCATGTAAATAGCCTAATCATTCTTTAACTAGAAATGATTTTATCCGTGCGATGCATATCCATTTAATGAAGAAATGATTTTTAGTGGCACAATTGGCACCAAGGGGAACAAAAGCCATTTTTGGGTAATGAAATGGTTTTCATTTTTTAAATGTAGATTTTGGACAAATATCTGTGTTGAGGTGCAGTGACTAGGGTAAAGTTGTAGAGGGAAATTCTGGGTAAATTGATGATAGTTTACACCATGCATATATGCTGAAAGTCCATGAAAGAAAAAGTGTAATTATATCCCTACTACCTTAAATCCTGATGGAAATACTATGGTTTTAACACATTTTATACAGTTTCAATATGTTGCAGCTTTTATACAAATACAGTGTATACGTATTGATGAATTCGAAAACACAAGTTTTTGTTTTTCAAATACATTTTGCCAGCATTTCATTGGTGTAAACTAACTTTAATAATCCACAATTTTGTCTCAAATTTACAATATCAATGTGAAGTTGAGCTTTTTAAATGCTACATGTAGTGGTAAGGAAAGCCTAGCTTTGTATGGATGTTATTTTTGATTTCTTTTAATCTATGCATAGAGAATTTGTGGTGTTTATGAAATTGTTTCGGTAATCTTTTAATAACATCGGCTGTGATCTTTATCCAGCACTTTAATCCAGTGTTGGAGAACCAAAACACGGAAAAATGCAGACCATGCACTTACTTAATTGGCAATTGGAACTTGAAATTGCGTTGTTGAGAAGTTCACATTTCAGTGAACTGGGACCCAACCTTACCTCTGGAAGGATCACCATTATCTATATAAATCAAAAACCAGTGTGATAGCTGAAAGTGTGCGTTTGATGTGGCTTATCCGTGTGCCTCATCCCTCGTTGTCTTAGTGCATTATTGTGTCCATTAATCTACATGTAATATGTGCCTTAATTTCTTCAGACTTACAAGGATGCCACCAGTATTCGGTTCTTTTCACAGTCATGATCTAAAAAGAACCTTTTCATGAATTTTGTATATAGTGCTAAGGCAAATGCAAAAACGTTTTTCAACGTTGGTCATAGGGATCAAATTTGGCATTTTCTTTTTTTTTTGGGCATATTTAAAGTCATTTTGCCAAGATTGGTTTGCCAAATTATCGGCAAGTTTATTCCTGTTCTATGTTAATTTTGGGGATTTCACTGGCTGTGACTAGCCAAAAACAGGCAGAATATGTCATGTTGGGAACACAAGCGGACGGAGATTAATTTTTGTTTCAATAAGTGACTCTGGTTTGTGTTTGCATTGTAGGTACTCGTTTTGTAATAAATGTTTTAGTCAATTTTTTACTTTAATAATATTATTTTGTTTAATTATGCCAATTGAATAATTTACCACAAATCTAATCGGAGTGGATTCAAAGCAACATCTAACAAAGTGATGGTATTGTTTCAAATTGAGGAATAGCTTGAATTACAAGCAGGTATACAGGGTTCCCCCAGACCTGGAAAATCAGGGAAAATCAACGCATTACTGTTCTTACTATCTATGTGGTTCTCAGGTTTTATTTGCTAACTTTTTAAAATTTTCCCAGTACAAATTTGCAACATTTTCAACCTTTTCCAAGTACATTAAACTTGCAAAAAATTTCAAGTTTTTCAAGTCTTTCTACGTTTACTGAAGACAAACGTGCAAAACTTTTCGTACTACAAATTTGTAATATTTCCCACGTTTATTCAGCGCAAATTTGGAAAATTTCAAAACTTTTTATAATACAAAATTGTAAAATGTTCAACATTTTCCAAGTTTGAATTTGTAAAATTTTTAAAATTTTCTTATGCTAATTTTGTAACATTTTCAAAATTTCCCTATGTAAATTTTGAAAAATGCTGAATATTGTGCTGTGTGCGTTTTTCAAAAGCTTTTAATAACGTTGGCATACTAGTACATGTACAGTATGTCAATTTTGACATTGTCATTGGTCAGGGAAATCTGTTTAAAGTCTGGAAAAGTCAGGGAAGTTGAATATGAAATTTCTGGGGAACCGTGGTATAGTGATTGGAAATTATTTTCGATTAGATTAGGGGTTGGGTAAAGTATGTAATCTGTTCATTCATTACCTGGAAAAATACCCCGTTTGGCAAATGCACTGAGAACAATTCGCTTCGAGTGCGGATTTAGCGAGAAAATGTCAGATATTCTGATTTGCCGAAAACGGCGAAACTCTGGGCATGAAACAGGCCGCCATCGAAGCAGACAGAACCGAGCCAGGATTCGTCAAAATTACAAAAGTTCAAAAACCACTGAAAATGGTAACGAAAACAATAAGAAAATTATAAGTTCATTTTTAAAAAAAACAGCCAGTCATTTTTTAACATATCGCTGATGGGGAAAAAGACACATCTGCAACAAGGAAACTTTCAATTGCAGATTGATCAGAAAAACCCCAAACAAACCGATGCTATGACTAAGTATGATTAAATAAAATTTTAAATAAAATTAATGAGATCTTGTGATGCAGTTTCTCGTTAGTATGCCAAATGACGAACATTGCGTAAAATTAAGCTATTGTAACGGACAACATACACAAAGAACACGTGGCCACATGAGGCCTAAAGAATCAGCGGCCATAATTACCTGTAAAGCCCGTTGATTGAGACAGGTGAACCAGTTCGGCCCGAGGCGTACAAAAGCGGTCATCCAGTAGGAAGGCACCTGAGAAGGTTTCCAAGAACGTCGTCCTAAGAGAGAATAAAAAGGGAAGACAACGTTAGAGCAGCGTCTTTTCTTATGTGGGATTTTTGGTGCAAGGGTGGGTCGCGTTCATGTTACGGGAATACCATTTTTGGGAAACCCCTATCGATCGTGTTTGCTTGTATAAGAATAAAAGTCAGTTTTCTAGTCCGCAACCAACGTTTTGTGTCTCTTAGTCTGCTAACTTTAACTTCCTTAACTAAGCTACAACGGCAACGTGCTACTCGCTCCTATTCCATTCCTCACAATCGTGGACCAGTATTAGGTGAGTTCGGAACAGCGCAAACCACTTCCGCCAAGTTAGGCGGAGAAGCTACCTCGGCGTCTGAATTCGTTCTTCCACCTCATACTATGTTACACCAGCAGGTTTCCTTAAATCAAAAATGACTTTTATGAAAGGATACCAACATCGATTAATTTGCAACCATTGCTTAACTAAGTTGATATCTGCGTTCATTGTAGGTTACTTCGACTCGCATCTTTGGGCACCTCCATATATTGTGCAACTTTTCTCCGAACCTCTTGGAGCTGCTATCCAGCAAAGTAGGCCTAAGTCTAAAAACTTGACTGTGGCAGTAACTTCTTGGAGAATCAAGGAATCGTTCCTTTTGAAAAATGCAAAAAAAACAACCAAAATCAATCGAGTAAAATTGCTGATTTTGTTTGCTCTTTAGGGATATGACACTGAGCATTGGGAGCAACTGCTGGCCTTCGGTTTCACCACGCCCTCCCTCGACCAAATTAGTGAGGCGAACTTTATCACTGCCATTTCAAGTGTAATTGTTTGTTGGAAACTGTTAGGTTTGGTAAGTAAAGTTGAATGTGGTCATTTCATTACATTTGTGGCGACCAGAGACAGGCGCTATGGTCGACCCACAGCCACGGTCAGAAGCGCCATAGGTCCGGACGCCGGGACGTTGACCGCCAGGTGGGGCTTCACCTGGAGGTCAGGACCTTCACCTGGCCTTCTCGACCTTCTCGAGCGGACCTTCGCCCTGACACGGCGTGTGTCTCTGGTCTCCTAGGAGCACGTGGCTAGCACGCGCTAGGCCTACCTTCATCGGACTTCTTCGAACGGCCACGCGGCCTCAGTTTAATTCTTTTATTATTATCGTTGTAATTCCGAAAGTGTAAATAAAGTGTAAAATATCGGCAGTAATTCTTCGCCTGTTTCCTGCTACCGGAAACGCCAAACATTTTTATTTTTTGCTAAATATACGCATATAAAACATACATTTCAAACATGAAATATTCTATATAACACACCATTTGATTTATAGATTACTTCTGATATATCAAGCGTCTTATTATTTTATGATTCTTTTAACATTTTAATAGGGCGATAGCACGCTGTCTCCAGACCCTGGGTGGAACCACAGTGAGCCAGGTTTCCAGTAGCTTGCCACTGGAAAACCAACTACAAGGTGAGTCATAAGTCTGTAGTTTTGTTGTGTGTGCTGCCTGCAATAACGCCGATGTCTACGCCTTTAATTACCTTCCCATATAATTGACCGCCCCATGTCAGCCGCCAGCCGACGA
>JAQGAO010001273.1:0-25487 GCA_034697705.1 Ommatoiulus sabulosus
CTTGGATGACAAAATTTGACGGAGATATAGCCAGATATCCGAGAGCAAAAATAAACACGTCCACACACGTGAGACGTCACAAATCTGTGGTTGTTTGGCATTACCATTTACGTTTTGACTGCTCCCAATCACATGAGGCCAGGTCTGGAATTCTTCACTTGCGTTGTTATGTTGGTGCTCAAAAGTTTCAGATTTTGGAATATTTCAAAGTTCAGATAAGGAATACTCAACTTGTATGTTGTTTCAAATGACGCCATCCTCAAGTGGTCGGTTATTTCAAATTAAATTGTATATTGTTAGCAGAATAAAACTACTTCACACAATTAGGGTTGATGACGATAAAAGTGAGAACTTTGTATATTTAATTCCCAAATTGATTCTCTATATTTAGAACCTGGCATGGGTAAAGTCCTTCAATATCTGCATTGAATTGGAGGAAAATCAGGAAATATTCTGTCAACTCTTTACTTTAATTTTCAGCATTGTGAAGTGAGTGGTTGATTGTGCCCTGATAGTCAAATTGAAAAAGCATGAATGTGAAATTTATAAATTTCTCATATTTTATGTTGATTACGTATAGTGATGATCATTCTACCAAGGTGAAAGGTTTCATGTTGGACATGATGGCACCTTTGATTAGTGAAGCAGATTCTGTATCTCAAGAACTCCTGGATAGCATTTTAGCAAACATCATTGAGCCAAAGAAATCGCATAACCGAAATGCCTATAGCTTGGCAAAAGATCTTCTGAAGAAGACTGATACCACCATTGAGCCTTATATCCAGGCAGTAAGTTGTATTTGTTAGTTTTTTCTATTTGTGAAGAATGAAGAATTGTAAAAAATATTTATTGTATGAAATGTATTTGTTTACAGTTTTTCAACAATGCGCTTATTCTTGGTAAAACATCAGACAGTGATGTAAATTCTCATTTGTACGACTTAATTTATGAATTAAATACCATATCACCTAGTGTTTTATTGGCCGTTTTGCCACAGTTGGAGTTTAAATTAAAGGTTTGAATAATTATTTGATATTTATGATTGGCTGCTTTGTTATACATGTATATATATTTTAGATTTGCATTTTTTTTTTAAAAAAATTATGTATGCATTAATTTTTTCAGAGCAATGATGAAAAAGAAAGATTAGAAGTTACACGGCTATTAGCCAGGATGTTTTCTGACAAGAGTTCTGAGTTAGCTTTCCAGCACAAATCCTTGTGGACATGTTTTCTTGGAAGGCAGGTTTTTTATTGCATTTTCGACATTTGGTTGTTTCTATTTGTTAATTAATATTAAGTTTGCACTTAGAACTATTATCATATGTTAATTTCACACCATGTGTTTTTAAACTTTACAGATTTAATGACATTAGTGTAAGTGTGAGGACCCGTTGTGTACAGTATTCTATGCACTTTCTTCTCAATCATCCTGATCTAAGAACTGACATAACAGGTATGTTATATTTAAACATGATTGGTTTCTATGTATTTCCACAAAACATGAAATTGGCAAAACAATTATATTAACAATGATTATGTTTAAAAAAAAGTAGCGTAACATTGTACACAATTGAAAATTTCATGGTGAATGCAATTTTTTTAGGTTTGTCACTATGGTCTCTAAATGTATTTTTCTTTTATTCACAACTTTCACTTTTGAGAAAGTTTGTTTTTCCCTGCATGAACACTTACTTATAGGCATATTAAAAAGCACAAACAAGGGTAAACTTTTCAAGCATTTGATTCTTTAAAATGCTAAAAATATTCAGCTTTTGAGGCACCAAAATAATTAATGTTTCCATTATAAAATGATATATACTATTGGCTTTCTATGTACATTCTAAATGCATTAGCTTCTAGATGGTAAAATGACAAATTATTATCATAACTAGATTAATATGTCATGGGTACAAATTGTCAATATTTGGACCCTAATGAAATTGAAATAAATTTTTAGCAACTTACATTATTTTATTTTAGAGCAATTGAAGCTGCGTCAGCATGATCCTGAAGAATCTGTGAGATACGAAGTGGTTTTGGCAATCATAAGTGCTGCTAAGAAAGATTTTACAAGCATCAGCGATGAGCTATTAGATTTTGTTAAAGAAAGAACGCTTGATAAAAAAGTGAGAACGCTGCACCTGTGTCATAGTTTTAATGAATGGAGTACCAAAAAAAAATCTAACTACCATGACTAATTTGAATTTTCTTTAACAGTTTAAAATACGCAAAGAAGCTTTGGTTGGATTGTCTATGATTTACAAGAGCTGCATGATAAACCCTGAAATACCTGATTCTACAAGAGAATGTGTTTCTTGGATAAAGAATAAAGTTCTTCATGTATATTACCAGACTGCATTGGAAGATAGGTAAGTGACGTATCCATTTATATCATTTTATGGATCTATATGGAGGTATTAAATATTAATAACTTATTGAAAACAGGTTGCTCGTTGAAAGGATTTTACATACTTGTTTAGTACCTTATCAACTCCCTCCGGAAGAAAGAATGAAAAGGATGTATCAGTTGTATGCAACTGTTGACGATCATGCTGTTAAAGCATTCAATGAATTGTTGAAATGCCAGAATGTGTAAGCAAAACGACTTACCTTTTTTGTCTTTGTTTTACTTTGAATATTCTTTGTTAAAAAAATTGTATTGCTAGTTGGCTTAGTCTATGACCCCAGTTTTTTTTAATAAATTTTAAATTTTGGGAAAGAATGCATAATAAGCTCGGTCTTATTTACTATTAAATGAAAACCAAAAATTCATATTGCTAATATGCTAATAGAACCCAAGGGAAACATGAACATTTTTCCCACTTGCAATTGTTTTCTTCTATGTAAATAAATAATTGCTGGCTGCTTGTCATTAATGTTTTTTGAACTTAAATTTTTAATTCACTATATTACTTTTAATTTGTCAATATTTCATTTTTAGAGTGAGAAATAATGTACGAGCTTTACTGGAAGGGCCTAAGGACGGCCCTGATAAAGAAATAGGCCAAAAGATTACGGTTTTATCTAGTAAGGTGTCATTTATATTATGCGTTCAGTGTTTACTGAAATGTTTTGTCTCTGGTTCAAAATGTACATAACACCTGTCCTCTGTTACTTGTAGAGTCTCTTCCAGAGCCTGTGAAAGCACAAGAGTTTTTGAAAAAACTACACACATTGATCTCATCAGAAAATAGAGTTCGGAATTACTTAGAAGTTATTCTAAAGCAGGATTGTTCGTGCCAGCAAGCCGAAGAAAATGTGGTAAGGCATCCTGTGAGAAGTTACCTTCATTTATAGTGAACATTTTTCTTCTATATTTGCTGTATTTTCATAAAACGTGAGGTAGCTTTTCTCTTGATTTGAAATTGGTGATCTGAAAATTCTCTATGTTTTATGAGAATTATCAAAATACCTGAGTGCTTGAAATGGAAAGATGCTAAGTACAAGTCCTGGGCATTGGAAGAATTTTCTATGGAAAATAGCGACTGAAATCTTGTAATTTTCACCTGAAAGCTTGAATTAAACCTAGGATTATGATTTGACTTGTTTTAGAGAGAATTGCTGAAGAAGTTGGGTAATCCTGTAATGACGAATGTGTTTTACATGACTATTAAACAACTTTTGGAACGGGTGGCACCTGTACTAGTGGATAAGATGGCTGTCCAGACCTTAATGGTTTATGTGGAAAGGGCATTACAAGGGGATGATGCTCTTTTGGAAGAATTGGGTACTCTACATGCTCCTGAAAGAGGCCTGAAACTTTTACATGTAACTAGAGTGGTTTGATTGCACAATTTACTTTTACTCAAATTCTGCAGGTAAGAATGTTTTTTTTTTTTCCTAGATATTGTCACACGTCTTTCCAGGATCTTTTTACTTTCCGGAAATTTATGTGAAATTATTGAACTTTTTGACTTCTAATGAATCTGCAGGTATGATGAATATCGAATTATTTTAGAGAACAATGGCAGTATTTTTAAGCCCTTATTATATATGAGGAATTTTTGATTACATCTTATTATGAAATTGTTTATTTAAAATAGATTAATGAAATTGTTTATTTAAAATAGAATTAACGCTGCGCATATTTTGTAACATTGGAGGTCCATTAGAAGCAGAGTACCCTGATATTGCAGAGTAGGTTGTTGCATATTATGTTAGAAAAAGACCAAAAATATGAGCAAAAATTAATTTATAACTTTTTTGCAGCCAACTGATTGAAACCTTAAAAACATTTGCTGTTGAAGGAACAGGCAAGCAGGCAAAACAAGCAATTAAATGCCTTTATGTTGTCTCTTCAAAGTCACAGGAACATTTTCTGGTTATTTTACAGGTGAGAAATGGTTGTTATGTACTTGAAGCACAATCCTTCAATTATCCACATTTAAATGCTTGGATCTGTTTGTTTACATTTATATATGGTTGTTTTATTTCAGGCTGCTGGTGAACAGTTGGCTCTAGATAGACCACATTTTTTAACTGCACTAGTAACTATTGGGCACATTGCTATGTATTCTGCTACAGTATTTGGAAATGAGATAAAGACTTTTGTCACGAAAAACATTGTGAAAAACTTATTAATGCAAGATACAGTAAGTCTATCGTCTACATATCGTTATGTATGCTTCGAAGAGCCTGGACAAAGCTTTCTGTGTTCTTAATCATTTTTAATTCTAGGAACCAGTTAGAGATTCAGATGCTAGCTGGTGCCAAGAGGAAATGCTGTCTGATGAAACAAGAGCAAAGGTATGCAATTGCTAACTTTTGAACAAAATCCTCTAATTGAAAATTCTGTATTTACGCCTATGGCAGTTTTAAATATAGATTGCATAAATATAAAAAGTTTACATTATAAGCAAACAATAAACAAACAAAATAAATGCCATGATTTGCAGAATTGCTCATAAGTAAGCTAGTTGAGCATTTCAATTTATTGCGCACAGTATCTGCTACTCTTTGTTTGAAATATTTTCAGACTGAGGGAATGAAAACGATGGTTAGATGGCTAGTTGGATTAAGAAGCAATCACAATGCTGGCAATTCAGCACTAAGATTACTCTCATCTGTTGTTGAACATGATGGTGATCTCATGAAACGGGACAAGATTAAGTAATTAAATATTTTTAACAGTGCATATTTATACAGTGCACAAATCTAAACGGGTACTAATGGCTTTTTTGTTTGTTCAATTAGTCGCCCTGAAAGAGCTTGGCTTAGGATTACAGCTGGCTGCTGTATTCTGAAACTTGCTCAGGAAACAGAATTTTTTAATTTAATCACCCAGGAACAGTTTCAAACTGTTGCAAAGTTAATTAATGTTAGCATTTTTCCTTATTTTCTGAAATCTAATATATATGTATATAGAACGTTGAAATAAAGGCTTTTATAATTTAGGATGAGTGCAATGCTGTCAGAGAAAGGTTTGCTCAGAAGCTCCACAAGGGTTTGATAGGATTGAAACTGCCTCTCGACTTTATGGCAATCTTTGCATATGGAGCCACTGAGACTAATCGCGAACTTAAAAATCACCTGAAGCAGTATCTCCTTGCTAACATCAACAAGAGAAGGGATTATGTTAAGCAGCACCCTTTGTCAAGCAGTTGAGTAATTTTGGTTTTCTACGCACAGTTTCATTTAGTAATTGAAATCTCTTTACTTAGACTACACTCATTTTGCGCTTTTCTTCCTAGCCCCTTCTAATCAGTTGATAATAAAAAGAAGTTAAGCTTAATGAAAATGTTTTGTTTTTGCTCAGTTTACTAACCAAAATCATTTTTTTTCTAGGTAAGCTGTTGCAGTTCCTTCCAGATTACGTCTTGCCATATGCAATCCACCTTTTGGCTCATAATCCAGATTACAAGAAATTTGATGAAGTTAATGTTTTGCAGAAACTCAAGGAGTAAGAGATTTTAGTATTTTCTTTAATTTTATAAATAATGGGATTTCGATGCTTAAAATTTGTCATTTTATCCTAGCTGCCTTTGGTTTTTAATGGAACCACTGATAACCAAAAATGAAAACTACAGCTTTGGATTCTACAAGCGACTTCTAGAAAATATCAAACTGGCTAAGGATATGCAAGATCCTGATAATGAAATGCAAAATATGGTAATTTATGATTTCATATGATCAACAAGATTCTGAAATTCAATTTTTCCCACATGTCTTATGCTGTTTACTCTTTGCTGTTATTTTTGCTAGTTAATTTTTAAACATATGTAGTCATGCTACCATAGAAATCATTTAGTGCAATATTGCTAAAACAAACGATTTCATTTTCAGAAACTGTATGCTGTTTGTGATTTGGCTCTTGGGCTTGTGATGTCAAAGACTGCCAATTTCGTCTTAAAGGAATTTCCTGTTGAACCAACATTGCCATCTAAACTTTACACTAATATTGACAGGGTAAATATCCAATAATTTAGCTTTCTAGAATGAACAACATGAATTATAGTAAACTCTCAGTTATTAACACAGCTGCTAAGATAAGGGTTTTTGTCACTTTCTTATAATAATAGTGTTTATAAAACCATTTGTTTCCCTTTGTTACGATGGTGAAACCCTTAAATGATTTCATAAAAACACCTTATTTACTAGAAGTATATGAAATTTAGTAATTATAGCAGTGTTAACAATGTTTTTTTTTTATATCTGTCGTACGTTCATATGGCTAGAAACTGGTACAACTGGTTTCAATTAATTAAACATTGGTACTGGGGACTGTCATGGAACAAATATTAAATTTTCTTTTTTAGTTTAGTAGCAGAATTCCTTTTTTACAATTGATATAATCAAGAGGGAAAATACCAAAGTTGAGAAATTGCAATAAATCCTCTTATGCTAAATTATATACTTATTTCTTTTTACATCTTTAAGAATCATGTCAACTCAAAAATCTACCTACCGCCTGAATTGGCTGTCATGTTTCCTAAGGTATTTTGAACACTGAAAATTTTATTATTTCATTTTTGAAAAAGAAAATTCCAATTTTAAAATCATGTTTACTTTTTCAGGGATTGGCATTGGATATTGATCAGCATAAAACTAAACTTGGCAAAGATGGTCAGGCTGGGCAGAAGCGGCCCCGGTTAAAACCTATGAATGCAAATGGCAATGCACCTTCTGGAGATGTCAGGATGAACCAGGCTGACGATGATGACGTGTGTGACCAGCCTTCTGCGAAAAAATTACTAGAAGGAATGCAAGGTTTAACTCACCAGGAAGAAGTGGAGGAAGTAGAAGAACAAGAAATTGCTATTGATTCATTAACAGAAAACGTTCAGCTGGATCCTGAGAGTGGTGTCATGCACGTTGTCAGTGTAGTAAATCATCCCGAAGAAGAGCAAGAAATTAGGTAACATTATTGATTTATTTCAACGGTTATTTCCAAATGTTTTAAACAAGTATACATAAATTTTTTGCATTGTTTACCGACTTCTGTAATTAATGTTACTAAGTGAATTGAAACCAAGGTGCAAGATTTTTTTTTAAGTTCCCATCCTTATAATCATTTAAATAAATGATTTCAACTTACTGCATATGGTTTCATGAGTTATTATTGTATACTTTATTACTTAATTTTAGTCATCACATATATCTAGAATTGAATTTTTAATTAACTGTCATGTAAATGGATGGCCTGCACTCATTTTTCAAAGAAGAATTAGTGAAAGTAATTTTTCTGAACTCTTTTTCAATAAGGGAGAATAAATATCTTTTGCCAAGCACTCCTGTCAATTAAAATCAATACTTCAAGTTGAGAATATTAATTAAAAAATACTCTTTTAGACATTATTATAGACGACTTCCTGTCCCCAGTAAAGTTGCCTTTTCAAAGAACATTTTCCCAATGAGAGTATTTGGGGTTTTTATCACAGATTGAGGGTAACAAAAATTTAACAAATTGAAAGTCATGTTGGATGTTATTTAATGTAATATGTGAACATTGTTTTACCTTCACTGAACATGAGGAACATTACCAAAAGTGCTTTGTTGCTTTTGCCATTAGTTTACTGTGTATTAGTGTAATGTATACGTGTGCTACCATACGTAATCATCATCTGGTACACGTTTTAACAAACATGTAATTGTCATGTGCAATGATTTTTAACGGATATGGCAGCATTTATTTGATGGATTCTTCTCCATCCCATCTTATAGCACATGCATGTTTCAGTAATTAATTTCATCTCTGAAATCCACAACTGTTTTACATCTTTCTGCTGAAGGTGAGTGAGTTATTGCTTATGTTAATGCAGTTGTTTTGCTATTGTGTTCATGTCATATTTTAAGAATTGTGCTGCCATTTTGTTCTTTGTTGTATCGTGTACTTGTGGTACGTTTGAAGGAAATTTCACATATTACATAATTTTTGCAGTAGTCTTTAAAGTTTTAAATCCGTGATCATTCTGCAAATACTTTCATTGGCAATTAACTCCTCATCATTTATATACGGGCAAGGTAGACTTGTATTTTCTAATTGCTTTTTGTAATGTTTCATTCTTCAGTTTTGTTATTTATTGTGTGGTTTTATCTTGTGCTATAACAACTTTTTTCAAGTTATAACTTTAACTTTTTTCCCACAATTTGCATTTTATTATTTGATAATATATGGTAATTGTGAAGAAACTTTGAAAATTGGAAAGTATTCAGCAATCTCTCATCTTTTTGCTCTCTGCAATATTTCATTACATTTTGCTATTATGTTGTTAAACTTGCCATTGAATTTAATGATCAGTTTGGGATTGTGCTTTTGTAAATATAAAAAATGGTAATATTTGCTAAACTAATTTTCATAACCACATTTCACTATATTTTCAATTTAGATTTCAGCTGCCATCTAGTGTAGTTGAAGAAACCAAACCAAATGAGGACATACGTCAAGTTGAATCACTTGAAGAAATTGATGAAACCCTCGATAGTAAGGATGTGGAGTCCTCAAAGCCTATTCAAGAAGAGGAAACTGTATCGAAGAAACGTCCAGCTTCTGCTTCTGCCGCCAATGAACAAAAAGCCAAGCGACAAAGGTCATCTAGCGTTGATGAAAATAGAACTGGTGATGATGATAGTGAGAGGGCTAAATCATCCAGGTAAATTAATTTATGAGACTATTTGAACATCAATGGAAAATGTTTACTTAATTTATAAAATTCATTCAGATTAGTAAGTAAAGCTCAGCCCGATGACAAAACTCAGCCAGAGGAAACAGTGGCAGTGGTATTACCTAGAATATCGACAAGACAAAGGGCAAGAAAGCAAGACACAACAGTGAGACGAGAAGACACTAGTGAGATAATGGAGGTACAAGAAGTTGAGGTGTCAACTAAGAAGCCTCAAGACCGGCCTACAGTAAAACCTACTAAAACCCCTCCAAGTTCAGCTGCTTCAGCACCAGCACGAAGAAATTTGTAAGTCAAACTTATTAGTAGCACTAACTTCCCAAAAAAAACCTATTAATTTAAATACAGTTGATGCTTGTAACTGTAACATAAGTAAATTTGAGAGGTTATTAAGCCTATACCTGCAATGAAAGTAAGCTTACCCCATTCTACAAATATTTTTTCTATTCAACCCAGTACTATACTGTAAAAAACTAGATTGTGTGTAGCATCTGAATTAATCATTTAGTTAATCCTTCAATCGACATCATCGTTAAATTTCTTATAGCTAACAATTATCCTTGACCTTTGGATGTCCAATTACAATTAAAAATGAAACGCCTATGGTTGTTTCGGAGTTTTCGAACTAAACGGTGACAAATTCTGCCATGGTTATATATTAAATCCCCACACAAAGTTTGAGGTCGTAAAGCTGGGAAATTGTTTTTGAAAGCAACCATAATGGAACTAAACCATCTTGCCTTGAGTTCAACATGTTTCACTGTAGAAAGTGGAACAATGTTCAATGGCTCTCATCCCACTGATACTGTACGACGAAAAACTTACGTTTTTATGTTAGGATACAAATTATTTATTTAAGTGGAAACTTAAATTCTGATGGGATCAGAAGTAAAAAATGGAACGCGGTGCATTCTACATGTGTACGTGTAAATCAAATATCACCGCGTTCGAATACAAATACAAATCTTGGAATGTTCTAAATATCATTAGCCTGAATATGGATGTGTCATCTTTAAAGGGGGAAAATAATATAGAACTTATGTTTCCTCCTTAAAAAGATATTGTGTAAAATATTTTTGTCCTATTCCTAACATACAATAGGTTGTAGACCACATTAACCATAGTTGCAACAAAAATTGTAATTACATTTAAATTTATCTCATTGTGATTAACATTTCTCTGCTGACACTGACTTCATATTGAGTTTTTTCTCAAATGCTTGACAGGTATTTATGACAACATAGTACCACGTTAATTCGATTTAATGTAGGTACATGTAGAACAGTTTAGTAGTCATATTAAATTTTTTACTTTTGCTGAATGACGCTGACGATTATTTAAAAATTGAAACTGGGCTTGTGTATTAGTGCACGTATTTTGAATGAAATCTTAAATCTCAAAATAATATCTTAGAAGAATTAAAATTAGGAAGAATATACATGTAGGCCCTACTTAATATCAGATTGTCTTGCATCATCGGAAATTTTTGTTTTAAAAAAAAAAAAAAATCCTAACCGAGATATCACTGACATTTTTTTTAAAAACTAGAATAGGGATGTTCAATGTCAAAAATTGTTATGGTTAAACTTGATAATCGTACTACTAAAACAATAAACCTAATAAAAAGAAGTAATCTAACGACTTCAATATTCTCATTAGGATTTAGAGTAGCAGAAGTTGAAGCTTGCATTAACAGGGTGGTCACAAGTCAGGGAAAAAAATAGTGGTCAGGGAAGTCATGGAACTTTGTGAGTGGTCACGGAAATTTTCTCAAATAAAAGCAAAATGCTATCCCTGCACTCAGTCTGTTAGCATCTCCATCCCCAATCCTCTGCAGCTAGACTTGTAACAAAATCTAGTGTTTTGCCAAGCTTTTATTTTTCATTATGACAAAAAATGATATGAATTAACGAGTAAGTTTTGGATTTTAGTCAGGGAAAAGTCAGGGTAATTAAAAATGAAAATTTTGTTGCCACCCTGGTTAAGTTAACATCCACTTAACAGGCAAAAATGACTTAATCATACTATTCTTAAGAAATTATAGAAATTCCACTTTTTCTCGACAGAAGGAGATCATCAAATATGACAAATGGTGCTGGTAGATCTGGTAACAGCGATGATGACAGCCAAGAGAGTACTGCTGGAACACCGCGTAAAAGCACCAGAGTTCAAGCCAGGAGCGCACCCACACAAACTCAGACAAAAGAATCCCCTTCCACATTAATCGTGAGTATTTAGATCAGTATATTTTTAATGTGACATGATCTTCCAGTTTTATTATAAATCTACGAATTTGTTAGGTCAAGAGGAAACCCATACGAAGAGTGCGGTGAAAGTCTTCAAGTATACAAAACTCATGTGAAAGTGTAATCTTATTTCCATCCCCTAATCATACGCATCATTCATTATCAACCAAATCCGTGAACTCTTTAAAACATTGCTTTTTTGACCAATCAAACTTCCTATATTAACTTCACAGCATCTATTCTTGCTAATCATCAGATTTGAATTTTGAAGAGGTAGATTGAATTATAGCTTGCACATGGGCAAGTCTAAATATTTTTCTCTCTCTCTTAGGTGAAACGTTTTCTGAGACTCCAACATGTTTTATAAAGTGGCTACTGACATCTCTTCAAATTTTGAGAATTCAAAGTGTTTCGTTTGCTATGTAGCCATAAATTTATTCCTATTTGATATGCACATAAGAATTGAGCTACTTTCAGGCATGTGAGCCACAAGCCATTTGGTCACTAGAAACAGTACTCTTTACATTCTTGAAGTCGTATGGGTTTAGTAGGCTTTAATTTAAAACAAAAATATTAATGTATGGTGTACATAAAGTTCATCCTTGCCAATGTTTTCTTTTTGCATCTGTGAGCTTGTCTTTGTCAAACTTTTATAACGTTGGCCCACTTTCCGGGATTTTAACACCATGATCATTGATTTATTCGGCTGTTGTGCATATTTCATAAATATGAGTTGTCGAAATCGTTAACCTGCATCATTACTTCTCATTTCTGCTTATTTTCCTTGAGTTTTTACTTTTTATTTCATTGCTTTTCGATTCTTTTTCCTCGCTGTATTTCTAATAATAATACATAATTTCTGGCATTCATAGTAGCTTTTTCTTATATACCAAAATGATACTGTCCTTTTAATGACAAATAAAGATTTTTTCAGTTATAGGCCGATTTTGGACTACTTTACACCAAATAGAAGATTTACTGGGTAACAAATGTACATGTATAATAATGGCATATTTTTATTGTCAATTACAATAATGAGTTTTTAGTGCCTTTCTGTTTACAATTAATGAACACTAAAACCAGGGAGGACCAAACATGGTGTTAAGCCAAACCAGGAAACTATTTGTTAATAATAAAGTTCACGTAATTCCAATAATAAATTGGAATAATCAGATTCACTGAATTAAGTAGTTTATAAGATCTGGACTAAACGTTGATAATACTGTAATAATTCCAAGGCAAATTTGTACCTTTTTTTAATTATAAAGCCTAGAGAATTATTACTGGCCAGAATGGACAGGTACCAAATATACTGTACTTCCGTTTGGGGTAGATACAGCCATCATTATTTTTCAATTCATTAGATTCCTGATTGTCTGGGGGCATTTTTAACACTGGTCAATTATAAAACATGGTACTGATTATTTAGATAGGAATTCGTCGTAGTTTTAACTTCGTGACAAGTACTCATTTTTTAAGATTTTAAAAATAATTTAATGTAATGAAGACAAGTAAGATTATTTGTCAGTGACTAAATTTTATTTGCATAATAGTAACGTGACCAGTGTTAATATGGGATTTGATCAAGTACTTGATGAAGCAAGTTTTGGCGAAACTTTGTGCTGGAAATTAAACGGTCTACTCTAGAGATTAGAGAATGGACTACTAGAAAATTTAAAACAACTGGCAAGTGAAACAAGGTGTTATGCTCAGATATGACATATTCAAGTAATAAGTATATTTTAATTAATCATTTTATTTTCTTACATAAACTAAATAAGTGCAAATATAATATTCCCGCAAATTGTCCTTTCATAAAAATTTAAAAATTGTCATTACATCCACTGCAACATTATAATGACCCCATTGTTTTTACCTACAGGAAAGAAGGCGGTGGAATGAGGAGTTATGGTTCTGTTGGCTTCCACTTAGACATAACCCAACCTTTAAAGAAGACTTGTGCCCTTGTTTTATGTAATTAATTTTGTCGAATTTCATGCAGTTTCTAATTACTTAATTCTTAGAACTAAGCATTGTCCATGAATGTTTACAAGTTTAAGGCATAAGCTAAATAGCAGATTTAATATTGCTATTTTCTGGCACAATTTGGCGCATTTTGAAATGAAAGCGGTTAAATATTCTTATTGTTAAGTTATTAAAACAATAGCTCACAAAGCCAGTGAATTTGAGTAGATTTACAAAATTTAGCAATACTGATTAAACTTCTTAATCCTTTAATTTTAAAGCTATTCAAAGTTTATCTGGTATTAAATTATTCAAGTAAAATTTTTTTTTGCGTTTATGTATGCATGTGAATTGATTGTAGAATTATTGTTAGGCTTTTATTAATGGAACATAACGTCCTATGTAATTTGTTTGCAACGTTGGAAGCTATACAGTGGCATGGGTCAAGATTGACTGGTGAAGAGTTTGAAAAGCAAAGAATCAAGGCATGGATTGACCAAAAATAAATAAGCTTCCGTATTGCAAAAAAAATTACAAAGGAAGGATTTAATTGTGTACGTACTAAGTTCAGCCATCAAAGCCAAAGGGTTATTTTTTCATAAAGACCCCTGAACTGCAGCGTGGTTTTGTTCTAGCTAAACAGCTGTTCTGTAGCTTTCTCAATGTCCCAAGAGCAAGATGATAATGCCACACGTGCACTGTGCTGCAAGGTAACGAAACAATTGAAAATCATCAGTGATTTATATTTTGCATTTCCATTTGGAATAGAGATGATTAGAAATAATAAATCTTAGAACTTTCCGAAATTTATTTCACATGTAAGAAAAATTTGAGTACTTTTGATCAAGGGAAAGAAAGTCATGGAAAGTAATACTGGAGTGAGGTTTTTTAAAAATGTTACCTTTTTCTTTAAAAGTTATGGTATAAAATTTGAACACCAATTATTTAGCCTTTATTTTCGCTGTTGATACCAGTTATGATATTAAGTACATGAAGTGTTTTACTCAAAGCCAAATTAAGAAATATCCTACATATAAATTCTGAACTTTATGATATTGCTTTGACATCAGCTTCTAACAAACTTGCTTATATTTCTGTGCTCTTTTAATACCAGTGCACTATCTACAGCTATTAGCTAAGGCTAAATATAGACTACCAATTTTGTGAAACTGGTTATTATTAAGGATATGCTTTCTGGAAATGTTGTAACAGAATTCAAAACTGTCTAAAATTTTATTTATTTGGAAGCAAGCATATCTTAAAAACATTTCCTGGAAAATTCATGAATATACCAAAATGTTTGCCCGAACATGCAAAAAAACGTATTAATTGGTTAAATATGGCAATCGCCTTGCGTGAATATTTTTAAACCAATTGGCATGCCAGTTCAGCAAAAAGTATGATTCACAAAGTTTCTGTCTGAAAATTGTGTGCTATATTATGAAATATACTTACTTCATCAACACCCATGTCTACTAGCCTTTTAATCTTAGCATCACAATCTGGTAATCTTGTAGGGGCTATAGTTACAAATAAAGCATGATTAGCATACACTGACTTCTAAAAAACAGTCAAAATCAAATTCTTAATACAGGAAAGAATCTTAGAAAATCTTACCTCCAGCATACACACTTGTCCAATGTATAGCAGTTAATTTGAACATTTCGTAATTTTCTTTAAATTGTTTTGCTACTACAGCATCTTGAGGGTCATCAGGTTCAGCAGCGGCAAGAAGTGCTTGCAGTGATAATAAAACTGTGCGGAGGGTCATCGCTGCAGCCCTTCAAATGCATGAAAAGAAATTGTGTAAATTTCTGACAATAGTTATTCACAGAAAGGCTATTATTCAAATGCTCATGCCCATTTCACAATTAGGGAATGCAGAAAATATCCCAAATTCAGATGCCTATGTATCCTTATTCAGAATCCATTTTATAACACCCTAGGATAAGTATGGTCACAAGGGATGTTAGGTAGGAAATTGAGGATACAGTAACTTTTTAAAAAAGGATTTGTAGAGAATCTAATTCATCTATCATCTGGAAAGAACTGTAAAAAAATTGCAGCAATAATTAACTCAGAAAACTTAACCTATACTGTAAGACCTAATGTCTTGAAGGCCAGGTGAAAAGTACCATTATGGGGCCTAGCTTAATACTGTAGTTCTGTACCACAAGTTTCGGACATTAACTTTGCTACCACCGTAAGATACATTAAGATGTATCCTGAAATAAAATGCCACCAGATACCAAAATATTAAGAGAAAAGTTGTGACTTAATAATTTGCAATTAGCTAGCATTCCATAATTGAAAAATTGTGCCAATTCTCACCACTGATCCTTTAATATATCTAGGCATATTGCACCAGTGACCGAGCTTATGTTAGGGTGCCAAATCTTTGTTATGAACCTCACCTAGACGATAAAGTAAATATTAGTTTCACTGGTCGGAATGAAATTGAAGATATGAAAGTTTTCTTTATAGATCACCTTTGGAGGATTGAAAGGATACGTTTCGGGGACTTTAATTTCAAGAATGAAATTACCCCCTTCATAAGGGGTATCAGGTGGCCCAGCAATTTCTCCTCGTAATTCCGTGTAACTGTCGTTAACCAATTCAACTTTGATCGCACATTTGGCAACCTAAAAGAATTGAAAAATGCATGCATAACCTGAGTAGCTATAGCTAACTATGATCGAAGCACGCGGGAAGTTGCACGTACTGAACTAACCATTTACAACTTTATTTTAGAAAACCAAAGGCGCACAATATTAATCCACATTGGATGCAAATGTTTTATTTTATTTCTAAGTGGGTGAATATTGGTGAACTCATTGTTTGAATGCAGGCCCAAGTCAGCACTTTTTCATCCAATGCAAATTTTTATCCTTCACTTATTTTCTTACCTCTTCGCTCTTCACAACTTCTTTGAATTCTCTTTTTATTCTCTGAACTGCTATGTTTGCCATTATTACACATGTCTTTCACGAAAAAATTGGCATTTAATTTATTAAAAACTAGTTTTTCCTCCCCATCTGCGCTATTTTCAACAGCTAACGACCACTGACATCTTTAACCAGGGTTGAACCCGAGGGACATCCGATAAATTTCGGTATAGATTTTAAATTGCGTATTTAACCCGAGTTTATTTCAGCGCTAAACTCTTAACAACTTTGGAGAATTTGAATTTTTAAATAATTAACCTTATTCTACTACTTCTACCTATAACTTCGTAAAAATTACAAAAATCGCTGCCTAAACGAATTATTGACCGACCCTCGTAAATCGTACTCAATGTAGCGCCACCTATAAAGACTTTTTAGAGGAAGTTGACAGTTTCTTCACTACTGCGTGAATTTAAAAACCCGTCAACATAAGCTATTCGGTGAAGTATCACTCTGAAATAGTATTGTGCACTGCAATGTATTACTTCCTTATTTAAAAAGTTGTAGATGTACTAAATAAGAAAGTTAAAATGACAATTACATTAACAGGTTGGAGGTATGGTGTCTTTCTTGGAGTTATGGTAGGTGGAATAGGTTTGGCAATGTACCCTATTGCTATTTATCCCTTTTTCCACCAAGATGAATACAGTGAGTACATGTAGTATACATAACCGTACACTATTTTGAATTTTATAAGTTTGATATCGGTCCTATATTCACATGGTTAATGTTGTGTCATTTCAGAAAAAATACAGCAGAAAAATAGAGAAGGAATTAGACAAGAAGACGTACAGCCTGGCGGTAGGTTTATACAATTTAAAAATCGAAATATATATAAATGTATAATTTGCATAACTATACTGTTTTGTAAAATATATTCAAGTCGATCCTGCAAATTTATTTTCCAGGAATGAAAGTATGGAGTGATCCATTTGAAAGGAAAAAATAAAGAAGATTTTTGCTGTAGAATATGATGTCTGCTGTACATAAATGGTATTTTTCTCTGTGCTAATATACGTACGGTATCATGTGGACCCATATATAAAATGTATGGCTCAATTGTGAAACTCGTTTAAATTTGTAGAAAATAGACTTCGTAATAAAGTTTATTATATATCCAAGTTGTCCAATTTTATCTATGAATATGTTCTTTTTTTGTGAAGGAGACTTAATTCCACCCCTTTTGGATGTTCAATATCGAATAGACCATCGAACTGAGCTCTGAAGAATCTAAAATCTTGTGTTCAATAATAGCAAACTTATGTAGACTATTCATCTATGATAACATATAAATAAATATGTTTATTAAAAGTTTGATTTAAATAACCTAATGTCATATATTACTGGCCAATTTTTTAATGAGCTGTCATTTTGGTTCATATTTAAGGAAAAAAATGCTATTTTAAAAAAAAGGTTAAGTATTTTTACTAGAAAATCTGAAATCCAGGAAATGGATGTCTGCAAAATCGACGGACTTCTGTATCGTTCAAATGTTTCATCTTATATTACTGAATTGAAATTAATTATTTGTAAGAATTTTAAAATGTTAAACAGATGGGAAATATGTTAGACAGAATTAAATAGAACATTTTTAAAGTACATATACATGGATATATGTGTGTGTACAGGGTGTATTTGCTAATGCAATCATTTCTGTAACTGAAAGACTTCATAGAACCTTTTATGCAGATTGATTCGTAATAATGTTGATTATCAGACATCATCAGATAGTCTGATAGGGCTGGTGAAAATTACTAATTGACACGCTCTTGTAGGCGGTGAAGTAATGAAAAAGTCACGTGATATTGGCTCTTACATAACTGCATAAAGTCCATTACCCTGGCCTAGTGTTTAGCCTCATAGCAGAAATAAGCCAATGTTAAAAATCAACAAACAAACAAACATTGAATGCAATTAAAATTAAATTAATTGCTAGTAATTCGCGGCTGACAAATTTATTTAAACATTATCACAGTTTGGTTTATTGACAATTTCAGTGTTTTTGGTGAAACGATGACTAGCATTTTGTAAAAAGCTGCTAAAAAATGTCTTCATCTAGAAAACTTATTTGAATGACGCGCTCAAATATTGACAGTGTTGTCACAATACTAGAGTGTTGCTCACTAGATGGCTCTGTTGACGTCAGGTTCTCGCGTGGCATCACGTTCCAGCTGTACTTGGTTTTTTTGCCGAAGGCTGTGTAAGTACTGCCGAGAAACACGCGTAACAACTCCTCATCTTCGCAATATTAATTTTGGCATCTTCCTCCGCTGAAGACGAGTGTGTGAAATTTCCAGAAGCTCATCTGTACGTTAAAACGCGGCTATTTGAGGACTGTCGTTGCCACAGCCTGTTTCCAGTCCACGTTCGGTGATCGACGTTCCAAATTTCACGTTCGTTTGGAATAGGCCTAAAAAACCACCTTCGTCATAGCCGCTTGAAAATGATGTTGGATAACGTTGGAATAATGTAATATATAACGTACTGCATTCATCCGACAGATTTATTATAGCGTAAAATAATTTCATCAGATAATAGTCGTGCTATAAAATATTTAAACATTGCTACTGCGCGTTTCCACGCTCCGTGTAAAAGCCGGTCTTCTATCGATTTCTGATGAGTTTGCGTATGGCCGCCACTGCCTCGAGGATCTAGAAATCAAAAATGATGCGCTTTACGAAATAATGTTTATATTTTAACTCGTCGTTGAAGAACGGATTCACGTGCAATGAATAAATGTTGCCGGTGTACCAATTGAATTTGCTTTCATAATTATCAAAACGATCAGAATGATGCTGGAATCGCCTCCTTGTTGGAGCTATACAGGTAAGCCTTCGTATCCGCACTTTACAATTATCAGTAATCAATTATCAGGTTAATTGTCTATGTTACTTTTCGAATTTAAATTTGCTTTTAAAATATTTAGAAATATTTTTATAAGGTAAATGACGTATTTTTTTTAAAAAATTTACTCGAACAGTTTTCTATACATTTATTGATGACTATTTTTCCCCAATTGGGATAGTTTGTGTTTAGGTGTTGTATTCGCATTATAAATAATTCCCGCATGCGCGCAAGTATAAATGTTGAATAATTGTTTCAATGTTTCTGCTGGCTATTATATTTCAAACAATGCCAACCAGGAAACGTGCTTTGGTTTCCCAGTATACACGTATAAAACCTTCGTGCGTATTTGCTCGGTTTGTATTCAATGCACCAGTCCGAGCGCTATCATTACACAATCATTTGCTTTTGTAGTGTTAATAGTAGGCAACCCTATCCAGCTTAGCATATCCTTTCTACCAAACTGGTGACCTCGCTTGTTTTTATTTCCCGAAATACTTCCAGAGGATTGTACTTATACAGCAAGTTAGCCGTTTATGCATGTACGTCTGTATTTTTATTGGCAAACGAAAATAATGAAACCTATAATAAAATAATCTGAAATAGCATCGGCAGTTTACTAAAGTCGAGGAAATTTTTTCAGAAACCCAGAGTTTTTCCTCTATGATATGAGCTGTTAAAATGAGATTTGTTTCCATCGATTGAGAAATTTGTAGAAAGTTAGGTGCAAAGGAGGTCTTCGTTATATTACACAATCCTTCCATAATTGAACATAGTTTAACCAGGGTCTAATGTTGACATGTGTTTGAAAGGTCTAGGTTAACTTGATTTCATTCAACCATTTGTTTTGACACGAATGGATGAAATATGGCTCTTATAACTTGAAAATTGCATCGCTAGAAATTCGATAACTTTAAAGGGAAATGAAAATAGAGTTTGGCAACAAGCCCATCGTATTTACTACGTCGAATAACAAATTGAAATGTTGACAAGAGATGTGTCATACTTAATTCTGCGTCAATTATAACCAACTGCTTTGTCCTGGTAATTTCCGATTTAAGAATATCGTATCTTGACAATGGCGAATGTCGTAACCGAATCAATACCATTATTACGCTTTCTTATGAAAATTTTAAGACTGAGAATGTAAGATTCAATGGGAGCTATAATACATACACCCACACGCGTCTTAACTGAATATTAGGCAAGAATATCGATACAATGACGTCTACGACTGCGTCTACAACAAACCGTATACAGTGTACTTCAAAGCCACATAGAATAGGGGTGTAGGAACTAAAAAAAATTAACACCGTCAATTTCCTAAACTCACCTGTATACACATTCTAGGAAAATAAACCAGTCTAGTAGCTTATTCTTTATAGCATAAATTATTTTGTTCAGTATCCGTAATTTATAAGCCTGTTGAATTATCATACATCTGTAAAAGAATTTCATGTGAATTGAAAGAAAAAAAAAATTAATGAAATCTTGCAAGAAGCATTGTTGAGTAAGCATGTTTCAGGGGGAACTTCTTTAATTTTGTTACTTGTATTGAGAAATGTTGTTTCTGGGGTCGTTCACAAAAAATAAAGTTATAAGTGTGTTTATTTTCCTCAAATGCAGTTTTTGTTTTAAAAACCAGGCAAAAATATTACCGCAAACCAATTAATATGCTTTGCCATAACGTCTTTGCATTTCCCATGTTGTGCTATTTTTCAAAGGTGAAACAATTTATTTATTTAATTTCGTGTGCTCGTTTTTTTAACGTTTGCAACACCGGTGAAGTCATAAAGGTTTTTTTATTATTTCGGACGTTTTTCACGATCATTCGCAGGTCTTTGTGGTACTGTATCATATTATTTATGTTAGATTACTTTGAAGTAATACTGAGTACTAACAATTTCCTCTCAAAAATGTTAACAATACGAATAGGTACATTGTAATAGTACCTTTAGTTTGTTCTTAGCCTCTGTATTATCTGCCATTGAAAGCAGTCGTTCGCTCTAATTTTATACAAGTTCCTCGTGGTTTAGCAGTATACATTTATATTGATCTATGAGTCATGTAAAGATCAATATTTCGCGTGTCGGACAGCCTTATTTGCTTTTCGAGAGGAAATTCAATGGCGTGTTATACGCTAATAACTGAATTAAGTATGCATTATAGTAGGCAGATAAATTGGGTGCAATGCATAGTGTATTTTACGAGCGTATGTACTTTCATACATGTATGGATACACGTGCATTCTCTATTGATTGTGCATGTGTACCAGCATAACAAATTTCCTATAGTAGTCGTTTGCCATAAAACGTCGTCTGTATCTGATATCGCCTTAATATATCATTGTTATTTTCAGTAAAAATCAATTTGCATAAAAGGTTCTTCTTTAAATCATGTAATTCAGCATCATTTAGGATTCCGCCCATGCATATTTCACTAAGTTAAACATATAGCCAACCATGAAGTCAACCATAGTGGGTGCATCCATATTTTTCAATAAAGCGTTTCACGTAATTTTACAACAACATTACTCATTATATAGCAAAAAAGATTATCTCTGTTTTAAATACATAAAAAATAATCAAAATTGAATAATTAAAATTTAATTTTGTCTGTAATTTAAATTTTTCTCTCCAAGAAGAAAAAACTAAAAATTTACAAAAAAATAAATCTACGTATACATGCATGTATAACATTATTCCAATTTTAACTTTTGGTGTTCTTTCTTCTCGTTCTCAAAGGATTATGTTGTTTCGAAATAAATTTTCAGCCAGAAGATGAGATTTCATCTTGTCATAGTGTATTAATGGTGCGTGAATTTTGTATACGCGTATTATGCAATTTTTCGTTTAATTTACAAGATAACATGTGAATATAGCTTGCAAATTTAATAATGCATGCGTAAACATGCCACACTTTCGCTCAAAGAATTCCTTGAAGTTGAAGTTTTTATCTTTGGACAATAAGCCGTGTTTATAATACTTTCTGAGGGGGTGTATAGCGCATTTAACACCCATCTGGCATATGGTTGATAGAAATATACAACAACGCGCCGCATATGTTACATAGCCTTCAAAGCTTTTAACATAAATATAGAACAACCGAAACCGATGACGATTACAAGATTTTCATATTGGATTTTTTTTTCCACTGGTCTATCTACAGTGTATAAGTGCTTCGTACAATGTATTTATCGGCGCTATATACAGTACATGTATATAAATTATATTAGTCTGTAGAACAAAATAAGCGCGATGCGCTTGATTACTTCCTGTTTGAGTATACAGCAGTATATCCAATTTTTTTCATCCTGACCTTAACATACATTTCTTAAGCTGGCGAAACTTTAGCTACTGCTTGCCTTTACTGGCGATATTGATATCGGCAGTAAAAAAATCCGCCATATGTTTTCGTAATATGCCATTGTTGACATGTGCATTTTTTACTAAGAGATTGTTTGGCACAATTTCTTGTGTCTGGAACGATCGACCTCATTTTCCGCAATTCTTCACCTCAGCTGAGAGGTACGTGATTTGCGAATGTTTTCTTTAAAATGCTAATTGAACATCAACAATTGGATGGCTGAAACGTAATTTGGAAATCTACTGTGTATAGTTGTATTGATACCTGATGGGTACATGTAATCCGCCGAAAGGCTAAATTTAAATGTTAGTATTTATTGCTGGTTGTCTTAATTTTTTTTTTTTGAATTACCTACTGATTCTCTCATCTCTCATCTATCCCTCTCTCTCGTTATCTTAGTTTGCTTTTAGCCTGCTGTAAATGAGGTTACCGCCATCGTGAATATTATGGTCGTGAAATAATTTTGCCGATAGCATTGTAATTAATCTTAAGTACATGTACCTTGATAGCTTAAGTTTATTTTTTAAATGTTAGTTAACAGAAAACAAAACATATTGGGATTTCCATTAATTTGTATGCAAAGCGAAGTCAACAGTATAGAGTCTACACTCTAGTCTAACTATAAGTTTAACGCGCATCTTTGAAAGTCAAAAGGCTAAACCATGACCTATATTCTGCATTCATATCCTTGCCCGTCGGAAAATCTACCATAGGTGACATCAGACAGTTTTCCGGTTAATTAAAGTATGCGTTGTCCTCCAACAAGAAAATCTCATTTTTTATTGCCTCATGATTTCATCGCTGAAAAAAAGTATTTACTGGATTGTTAATATTCGGTTATTTGATGATGATAGTATACAAGTATGCGCTATATTAACCCAAAACCATTGAATTTGACATTCCTGAAGAAAAAAAAAGAATTTTCCTTATAGTTTTCCATATGATACTGTAACAGTCATCACATCCGCCTTATAAATATTGAGCCGCCTGCTAACAACGGTCACCGGCTCAAATTTTGATCGAAGCACGCCTTTTTCAAATTAAAAATTCTGTATTTTAAACATTTTGACCAATTACAAAGAATTATTCAAATATGCAAGAGGAACCAATACAACTGCAGGGTATCCTGGCTCCGTGGTTTCACAGTGTTGTGGTAGTTTAGTGGATCTCCAATCCATTAAAGATTCCAGGTTCACTGCAGGTTCGAACACTGACGGAAACATGTTTTTTAAACAATAACATCATTACCAATTAATACAACTTTAAATGACGCAAGATATTAGGTTAAACAATAGCAGAAAGAAGTAGCTGCAGTCCTGTTTCTGTAGTACATGTATAGTGATTATCACATCCGCCTACAGTAACAACTTTGGTAGCTCGCGGAAGGTCCCAGGTTCGAAACCTGGTGGAAACATTCTTTTTACCACTTTAATTGAAGCCAGGCAATCGGTAATAAAACAATAGACAAGAGCAGTGCGTGTACTGTTTCCATAGTGTAGTGGTTATCACATCCGCCTAACAGCTTTGGTAGCTCGCGGAAGGTCCCAGGTTCGAAACCTGGTGGAAACATTCTTTTTACCACTATAATTGAAGCCAGGCAATCGGACATAAAATAATAGACAAGAGCAGTGCGTGTACTGTTTCCATAGTGTAGTGGTTATCACATCCACCTAACAGCTTTGGTAGCTCGCGGAAGGTCCCAGGTTCGAAACCTGGTGGAAACATTGTTTTTAACTGCACTTCAATTGAAGCATGCAAGGCAATCGGACAAAAAACAATAGACAGGAGCAGTGCGGGTACTGTTTCCATAGTGTAGTGGTTATCACATCCTCCTAACAGCTTTGATAGCTCGCGGAAGGTCCCAGGTTCGAAACCTGGTGGAAACATTCTTTTTACCATTTTAATTGGAGCAAGGCAATCGCCGACATAAAACAATAGACAAGAGCAATGCGTGTACTGCTTCTATAGTGTAGTGGTTATTACATCCGCCTAACAGCTTTGATAGCTCTTGGAAGGTCCCATGTTCGAAACCTGGTGGAAACGTTCTTTTTAACAGCACTTTAATTGAAGCATGCAAGGCAATCGGACATAAAACAATAGACAAGAGCAGTGCGTGTTCTGTTTCCATAGTGTAGTGGTCATCACATCCGCCTAACAGCTTTGATAGCTCGCGGAAGGTCCCAGGTTGGAAACCTGGTGGAAACATTCTTTTTACTATTTTAATTGGAGCAAGGCAATGGCGGACATAAAACAATAGACAAGAGCAGTGCGTGTACTGTTTCCATAGTGTAGTGGTTATCACATCCGCCTGATAATTTTGGTGGCTCTTGAAGGTTCCAAGTTGGAAACCTTGTGGAAACATTTTTTTTAACATTAAGGTAATTTTTAATTTACCACTTTAATTAAAGCAAGGCAATAGGACATGAAAAAATCACCAAGAGCAGGGTCAGTCGGGAAATCTTATCAATGGGGTTATTCAAACGCTTCAACCTTCCTTGCAATTCGTATCGCGTTTTCCGTATTTTTATGCCAAATAATTACTCTAGAGGTAGGCATTCAAATCCTCAACCGAGCTTTAGATGTGCTGGATTCTTACTTTTGGTCATTCCTTTTACATGCTGTTATAGGCAATGGGATAATCTTCCTAGAGATAGTTCAGATTTGTTGCAAATTCAATTTAAGAGGGTCTACCAGTGCTCCACTGTCTATGGGATTTTTTCGGAACATAACATTAGGCGTTCTACTTAATATTTTTTTGGAATTTTTCATTTTCTAGATATTTAATGAAAATATCTAGCTAGTGGGATCATAAAACTTTTAATTTTGTAACCCATATATTTAAAATTAATGAAAAACTTCATTTATTACCGTTTTCTTTTATTCGCAATTAGACGCCTTAAATTACCGCAACCAGAAAGATTTCAATATCAAAAACACAACGTTTCGACGTAACCTACGTCTTCATCAGGTGTCACTATGGCGATATACGATCATCTCTTC
>JAQGAO010001274.1:0-25486 GCA_034697705.1 Ommatoiulus sabulosus
ACTGTATATTACGCATAATGTGGTTACGGGGCCGCGGTTATTCGGAGCCCCGTAGCGTTAGGTTACTTTTACCTTTCAAAGCAATTTAACCCCGGGCAAAGCCGGGTTTTTCCGCTAGTGATGTATAAATATGAACGACTAGCCTTGTGTCGGAAAGTAGGCCTAAGTACCAAGGTTTTGGCACAACTAAAAACCAAAAACATACGGAGCCCTTAGCGGAAGATTATTTTTTTTTTTCGTATTGTACGCGTTTTGCGTCATCACGTACAAAACAAACAAAAAAGAAAATAATCTTCCGCTACGGGGCTCCGTACATACAAACATGTAAACAAACAAAAATGGGATGGCCCCCAATCTCTGTATTATTTACTGCCTCGTTGAATATCACATCGAACGGGTTGGAAAAATCATCATCATGTGTATTTCCTCTTCCTCCAGTAACAGGGAAAAGGATGTCCCGCCTAGAGCCATATCGCTGCGACGCAAAAGGAGGAGAAAACCGAAGGCGACGGTGGCGCTACAGTGCGGGGAGCAGACGGCGTCCACGTCGGCCTGTATTTTTGACCCACAGAACGAAGGTAGTCGTCCAACAGCCCCAAGAGCTAGTCCAGAGCTTTCTGAAATTGACCCTGTTGCTTCACCTCGTCGTCCTGTCTTATTAAAAGTTCCGTCGAGTGGCGGCGCCGAACATTCCAACGGTGGCAGCAGCGAGCCAGACTACGCCACCTCGCCAGGGGGCGCCAAACAGTCTTCCACGAACAATCACTTGGCCCCTCCTCGTCATTCGCCCTTTCACACCGACGGAGGTCGCGCCCCGCATTACACCTGCCAAGAGCTGCTGGTCATCAGCGGGGCGAGAAGCGCCGCCCTGGCGGCCACGCTGGCTGCCGGCTGCAACATCTATTCCAATATTGCCAAAGGTAAGACTTTTTGCCCGGTTTCAGTGTTTCGTCATACTTTTAAAAGTTGCTGTGATGGGTGGGGATTTGTTTAGTCCATAAAGGATATCGCTGGATGTTAATGGTTGATTTCTTTCATCCGGCACCTTGTAACCACATTTCACCCGAAAACCAGCTTTCCCTTAAATATGGTTTAGGAACGGACAGGCTACTCGTTAATGGAGGAGTAATTTAATAGATGAAATCTCTATGACACATGATATCTCCTTTACAGGATATGCAACAAAAATGAAATTCGCGCAAATAAACGGAATTACACTCGAAAGGGCTATTTTTTATGACCATGGATGAATTAAACGGAATATTCTCGATACGTTTCACCAACATTAACGTGCAATTGAAAAGTACTTTTATGGGCCTTGTCCAATCTCTTATTCATCGTTTTGATTACAAAATATACGCAAACCAGAGCTCGATGCCACAAGTCGTTTTTGTCCAAATTTGATTTAGCTTATTCGTATTGATTTTCGCCCTTATTAAAAGACTGAAATGCTTAATTGAAATCGTTGCGTTTTCATTATGTTTTCTAATGAGCGGAGTATAACCATGACCAAATTGGTACACAAACTTGAAACTCAAAGTGCAGTAGTAAGTACGCATGCCGCATGCATGTTTCGCCTGTGCAATTGATTTTTCTTGCTCTTTAATTCTCTCGATATAAATATTTAATCAGCCCTTTCTATTTACAATAATAATTTCATCGATTATAACGGCTATTCGTCGTTCGCGGTGCCCCTATCCCCCCTCCCCCCTTCCCCCTTCCCCTTACGACTTTTCTATTTTAGGCGTTGTTTGAACACTGGGTCGTTTCTAACTCGCGTTGCACTAAAAAGTGTCCATAATCAATATTTAGCTGCCAAATGACGTCAAATGGCGCATTTTATGGAAATTCCGATTAAAAGACGCGTAGCGGTGCCACGTTTGGCGATACATACCCACCTAAATGGTAGTCTCTTCCATAAATGATGGTAATGATAAGATGGGAAGGGGAGGGGGGAGTTGAAAAGAAACACATATAGCCGGGGACTAATGGATTTTTTCTATCTATATATATTTCGCTATACGCCGTATACCATATGATGAATGTGGAGTATGTAACAACTAAGAGGATGACATTTTTTATCTGGAAATTTGTGTCTCTCCATCTCCAAATGTGATTTTACCCCCCTCTTTTCTTCTAAGTGTTACGATTATATGAAAAACCGCACTATTGCTCCCATTACGTTTTGACACACCCCGAGCATGAGATATACATCATTCTTTACGCTTTCATAAACACTCCGAAGGGATGAAAAATGTCCGAATTGCCACCCTCCAAATTTAATGACCGTCTTTTCATTTACTTAATGCACGTTCTCATTTAACAAATTGGAGCTAATTAGTCAGGCGAGGGCCACCGCACTCCGTCTTCGTCAATTGCTATTTTTCAAATAAATAGCCTCGTGGACAGAATTAACACTTAATTAAAGGGGTAGCTACCTAATTTACATAATGTGTATAAAAGTACAGCGTGAATCTTGAACGATTCTGAGTTTGCTTACCATATTTTACCATATTTGCGTGTTAACAATTCTAATTGCCACTTACATGTATATGCGTGTATCATAAACGATGCACTATACTTAGAACATGTCTTCATGTTCTACTTACTTTAGTGTTGACCATGCGTTCGTAACAGAAATTGCATTTACTACATCATTATCATGCCCCAATTTCTTAAGAGAAACGATGACAGTGCCCGTGCCACTGTCAGTGAAATGCTCTTGGTGCGCTGTTTTGGTAAAATCTTATGAATATTGGGGAGGATGGGTTTGCGGAAATTCACTTAGTTTTCATGTCGAATTAGTGCATAAAAGAATTGACCAACTTGGCGTTTGATTGCCCAAAATATTTTGAAATACAGTATGTGCATCTCTGGCCGCTCCAAGTTCGCCATTTTTAAAATTACGCATGGTTCTTTTATAACGTGCTCATGCAACTGCTATCGGAATGCTTTTTTCTCCATTTTTTCCCCTCTTTCTTGGTCATTTATTAACAAAAGGCATGAACTATTTTATGCTAATGAAACATGCATCTTTCTGTAAATTAAAAGTGGTGATTTTTAATTCCAGGGGAAACGCATTTCTCGGCGCCCCAGTTATTATTTTATCCTCTGGTGGACCCTGAATCTTTACACGTCAGTCATTCTGAGGCCGAATGGTCAGATTCGGACATCGGTTACGAGTGGGAAGATTTGCAACCAAAACCAAAGAAACGCGCCAATTGTATGATTACTGTCGTGAAAGCATTCAGAGTAAGTGTCGATTCATTTTGAAAGTGAAGTGAGGGAATATCCCACTTATATGCTTATACGACATTTCCCCTCCATTTTTATGTTTTAGAAGTGCATCAAATGCATCGTCGATCATAAGTATTTCCAGCGGGGGATTTTGATTGCCATTTTGATTAACACGCTGAGTATGGGCATTGAATATCATAATCAGGTACGGTACGATCGTGATTTTTCATCGATTTTGCTGTCAGATTATAGAATCTGCGGTTAAGCAGCGGAGCGTTTAAGCGCATCTGCAAAGTCTGCGGAGGCGATGCATCGATTAGACCGTCTACAGTATCGAATAGTACTCGATGCCTAACCGCTCAACCGCTTAGCTGACGATTGTTTTTTGCACAAATTTCTCTCATACGTGAGCAAATGTGAAAACGCCTTACGTTGTAATTTCCACACATGCAGCCGGACTATTTGACCGTGATTGTGGAAACCAGCAACGTCGTCTTTTCGGGGATTTTCGCCTTCGAGATGCTGCTAAAACTCATCGCCGAAGGACCTTTCGACTACATCAGCAACGGCTTCAATTTGTTCGATGGCGTAATTGTCATCTTAAGGTAAGTGCTTAATTTGGTCTATGGGCGAGAACACATTGAATGCTTACTTTCGACGGGCTTCTTTCAGCTTCTTTCCTGCTTGTTTTCATCTTCTTGCTTCCAGCTTTGGGGCGCACAATGAACGCTGATATCAGCGTGATGGTCAGTGTGCTTGGTGGCGCCACTACATGCGTTATGCTAGGTGAAACAACATTCCGATTAAAACCTTCCACATGCGCATTAATCTCACAAATCTGCTTTCAGATTGCCAAAAAAGAATGTTAAAAACATACTTGAAAGCTTATCAGCTTACCATGTATAGCGCATCGTGTATTATAAGATCAGCCTGGCTCGGCTAAGCTTTCTTTGTGTGCGCTCTCATTTAAAACGCATGCCGCATTCTTATCCCGCTTGGTGGCGCTAGTGTACGCCGAGTGGTAAGCGCCTGCAAAAAGCATTCAGTGTGTTCTCACTCATACACGCAAGGTTGAGATCACGTGACATTATCCATGTTTTTGTTATTGACTCAGATTTGGTCGTTTTAATGGCGTATTTCGACGGCACAGCCTCGCAAACCAGCGATTTACTATAGGAGAATGTCGATGGAATCTGACGGATTAAATCGATTAGGAAAATATGCGATGAATTTCTAGGCGCCATGGCTGCGATTTTGCATTCCTCGTATTCTTCGGGGGCACCCTCGCCTCATTTGCATAGCGGAAATAGAAGAAGCAGGCGGCTTTTAAATTGGTCTTTTTTGAACGTGAATGCTTTAGCGCTCGCTGATTATATGTAGAGACCGTGAATGCACCTTCTTCATTTAAATTGAATGCACATTTCATTTTGAGGCTTGTCGAAATGTTTGACAAAAAAAAGAAACGAATGTCGACGGAGGAGCTTTTTTTCGATATTTTTTTTTTCTTTCATCGTCTCTCGGATCTTAGTTTGGCAGCACTCTGGCACAGTCTTCCTCATCACTATCCATCACGGTTTTTTATCCCCCCGTCACCCCACCCCCTCACCCTATCTCCATTACATCTTCCTTCGTTTCAAATGAATATGGCATGTTTTAACGACAACCTTTAGAGCTTTCAATCTCCGTTTTTCGGAGACCTATGTCAGTGCGACAGATACAGAAGGCTAAATGTCACCTCCATTTTTGTCAAGCGCCGTTGCTTTCATTTCCTACGGCTCTCTTGCCCCATTTGCCTATATGCAAAAAAAATCCCTTTTTACGGCGCTTCGTCTCCATTCCGTTTTGTTCGAAACTAAGCGGATTTCTCACCCAGCAGCTGGAAAAGGCAGTTCCTATAAAATTATTAGTGAGCCCCAGAAATGACGCTTTTATGGCGAGCCTGACAAGGAATCTCTTCCAATTTATGCGGTGATGAAATAGGCCTATTTCAATTTTACTTCCGAAAGAATATATATTTTGCTCAATGAGGTGTCAATTATCAACCTGAAACGCCCTCTGGCGACTAATCGAGAAAACAAACTCGTAGTATGCGCTAAAAGATGAGCGTCGAAATTGGAGTAATGTAACTTTTTTTTTTAGAAAATTTGTTAGTCATAATGTACGGTATTTTTACTTTTACCTGTCCGTAACTGCTCGTATTTGGAGAATTTTTATTCATTTTAAATTTGTTGTTCGTCGCTTAGCAACGAAAGTGCAGTTAGCCATTTGAAACTTTTAATAAATTATCGTTGTATACAGTGATCTCATACTGTATATGCATGCCCCACTATCTTTACATACAGATTTGATATTAAAATGAAATGCTGATCTCACAATTCTGCTTATTGTGTATACAGTAGATAAATTTCACAAGCAGACGACGCGTGCTGGCTCCGCCTAGATCAGACATTGTGGGTACTTAATATTTTTACTATGGCAAAAATGGTTGCCATTGCTATAGATAAGTTGCACGTGCAGACCTTCAGACACACTGGTTCAATATTTTATTTTGTATTATGTAAAGTACCCCACAACGCGCCCACAATGTAAACCGAGTTATATTAGCCACGCCCACGATCGGCGTGTCGTCACGTGCAAGTTATCTATAGCTTAACGTAATGTTTCTTTTACAGATGCGATTTTTACGAAGTTGTTGTGGTGGCTATAAAACAAATATTTATTTAATGAGCATCGAAATATAATCCTATTTCAAAACTGAAAACATATTTTTAGACAAACATAATTTCCTCAAGGAGAATGCTGTAGTACTGTAATTCGCTCCGCTTAAAGCTTCAAGCTTTAAAGCTGTTTACATAATGCATTTTTTTAGAAAAACTTTTCCAAGTTATTCTACTCTGAGCAGAAAGTATGCAATTTTTATTTTAGTTTTCATAATGATTTATTTGTTTATAGAAACTGTCCCAGTTACTCACCTCGGAGCAGAATATGCCTATATGTAGTTATTGATTTAGGAAAATAAAATATCTTATAATGTTCTTACATTTCCAAGTACTCGCGTTTTGGCAATCTTCAAAGGAAATGAAAAGCTTGATACTTGTACAATACTGTAGATTTAAAATATTTGGGTGGGTTTTTTGTTTGTTTTGTTGTTTTGCAATAATAATCACCTTGTTCATACCTAAGTACTGATAAGTATCGACAACCGTTATCTGCGATACAAAACTATATACGTTACCATGCAGTTGGTTTACAATCTTTCAGTCTTAGATCCCATTAATTTATTTAGTTTCATCTGTTCTGTGCGCTGGTGTATTTTTTTTTTCTGCTTATCGTGGAAATCCACCATGAGCCTCGAATGTTTCTAAGAGATATTTCATTTATTTATCTAGTTAATAATAAAGTATCCCCCCTCCCCCGTTTTTTTATGTATTTTTTTGCTAACAGTTCGTCTTTTGTTTCTTCCTTTATTTCATAGGCTCAGCTCGCCGTTGAAGAACTGGAAAACGACAATCATATTTTCGTCATAACTTTTATCGTGTGTGGAGTCATTGCCGGAGCTGTCATCGCCATCGGAGTACTTTACGTTGTCAGACGCCATGCCAGATCAAGAGAAAAACTGCAAAATCTCACTCATTTGGATACGGAAGCTAGTCAGGACTATCAGGTAAAGACTTGCACGCATATTGTTCTAACGTCCTAACTAAGCATCATAATCCAAGCCGTTCATTGTCACATTAGCGATACCGAAGTACTGATAAGTATCGACAACCGTTACCTGCGATACAAAACTATATACGTTACCAATTGGTTTACAGTCTTTCAGTCTTAGATCCCTTTAATTTATTTAGTTTTATCTGTTCTGATAACGGTTGTCGATACTTATCAGTACTTCGGTATCGCTGTGACAATGAACATGGTGATTATTATTGCAAAAAAAAAACCACACATGACTTAGTATCATAGGTTTTATTAAGTTGGATTAAAGAAAAACAGACGTTCGTAAAATTCAGTGTCATATTTGAAGGTAATTGTAAATTAATAAGCTATGTTATTTCTCTTAGTGGTCATATTTCCTTGCCTTAGCCACGAGTTAGCTCCTTCTCATGAGCTAAGATTAGAAATTTGCTCCTTGTATCCCTCATAATTGTCATTTAATAATCTCTGGTTTTCTAAACCTATTTGTAATAATACCTTTTGTGACACCACCATCAAACGTTTGCATTAAATTTATTATGAATTAATGCAAAAACTAGTGTTAAGCCGCACAAAGTACGCATAAAGTGGCGCTTTTGGTTGAGAATGAGAAAGAGAGAATTGAGAATTGAATTCTGTACACTATTATAGTTATTGTTAATAATTTAGCCAGTCCATTTGTACAAATTATCAAATTTAAATAGTACATGTATGTACAGTATTAGTGATATTATACAACATCATAAACGGGACACGTTTTACTATAGCATAAAATGGAATTGATAAAAAGAACTTACTGTACAACTGCATAATACTGTAAGTCCGGAAAGTAGAATTTGATTCAAGTCATATAACTCTGTTATCTTTCGAGTGATTATAATTACGAGACAATGCATGACTTCATTAATCGGTAAAATAAACTGGTTTTAATTGCTAATTTGGTTTAGGGTTACGAAGGCAACTGACCACTAAGTTTGCTCGAAATTCATGAAAAAGAATTAGAAGTCGAATTCCCCGGATTTTCCGTTTGTTCCTGGCGAGGCTTTCAGCGCACCTAATTGAGGTTTAATTACTGGCCACTCGATGCCCAATGAAAACCACGATGGTTTAAGGAAACTAACGCGGCTGAAATAATGTCCGCATTTGAGTGACCATTGAGTCACTTAGTCCATCGTTGCAAGTTTGTTTATCTATCCTTATCCTGGCAGTTATTGTCCATTTGCTTGATGCATTCGGATTTCATTGGTCATTCGTAGCCGTAATCGGACGAAGAAATGCCTCCCTCACCACCGTGGCATTTTCTGTAATGAAAAATAGCCCCGAGATGACCGTCGTGGAGCATGCATCCCAATATCTGCTCTTGTTCGTTTTTTATGTATCTTACCCACCTTAATAGCAAACTCTGACCTTGCTTTAAAAACGCATCCTCGTGCATCGGATAAGTTTTTATGAGCCCGTTAAGGTTCGGGTCAATCATAAGAGCAATACGTTTAGCCCCCCAGCGATATACGCTCTTTGAGTGAAAGCATTATAGCTACAACATGAGCATAACAGATAAAACCAAAACGCACTAAACATGTACATGTATTAATCCTAGTGAATAAATGGAAGCGATTCGGAATTATTGCTATTTTGTGTGAAAAGCTGCTATTCTGGGAAAAAGGGTGCAAATAGTTTTGGTGCAAGTTGAGGTTGTAGTAATGTTATGCTATGTTATGAGATTAACTTAATGGTAAAGTGAAATTGAACCATTTCGATGGAGAAAATTGCAAGGAAAATCTAGAACTTGGTGTTTTGCCTGAAATTCTATTTGCAGCTGATGAAAATGATGTGGAACAAAAAAGTGGAAAAGACAGTTGATGCAAATTTTATTTAGAGGGGCCACCAACTGAGTATTGCATACTCTATTGGTTTTTAAGGAAGCTAAAATTAGGCATAAAATGAAATAATTTCAATGTGATTTTTTGTGAAATTCGCATTTATAAATTCATCACACGTTAATTTTAAATTAATTTAAATTTTTGATTAAATACATTTTTAGCCTGATATTCGTTAGATGGCATTTTTGATTAAAGATTATTGAATGTGGAATTCTCATTTCCCAGATATATGAATTTATCATCGTTGTCTATAGGCAAATAATTTTATTTATATTATTTAATTCCCTGCCTATCTTCAAAAACCCCCCATCGACAACGAATTATTGGTAGATCCATTGGATAAATTTCAAAACTTCATATAGATAATGGCGTCATATACTGTATTTTACAATGCTGTTTTCTTGCTTTTCAATCGCACAAAATAATAGTAGATGGCGTGAACTCATTCAAAATTGTCAGGTTTGAACTCGTTCCAGTTGCCTCAAGGTTTCTATGAAATGTTTAAAACAGTTGTTGTAGTATATCTCACTGTAGGGGGAATGTGTAACGATAACTTTTTTGGAAGATGAGGGTAATAAATGTTCACGCGGATCCTGCTGGACGTTTTACAACCCCCTGAAAATAAAACACGAGACCCGCGATGAGGTGAAAATAAACCGAAGTTTTTTCTCATAAAAAATTATAAGCAACGATGAGTTGCGTGCGAATGTTTTCTTTTATCGTTCGACGAGTTAAAAAAGTTGTCATTTTTCTCCATTATTAATCTCCACGCAGAATTAGCAAAGTCACCTGAGGTTTTTCTCCGTATTCGGATTAAGCTTTGATATATTTTTCTAAAAATTAATAATATACAGCACTAATTAATCAACTACTTTAATTAATTAGTAAAAAATTCGTTTGTAAATGTACTGTATTAATTAGCTGTTTCCACGCTGAAAGCAACAGAGGAACTTTTTGTTGAAAATTGCAACCAGTTAATTACATAAATTGTTTAGATAAGTTGGTTTTCAGAAACAACTAGTAGCCAATGAATTATCAACATAACGTTCTTCTCGCAACCAACTGTTGCTAATTGGTTGCCGGTTGTTTCTGGAAACAAACTTATGTACATGTAAGCAACCGCCATGGCAGCAGTTAGCAGCATCAAGTTCCTCTGTGTTTCGTCCAGTGTGGACGTAGCCTAAAGTTCGTTTAAAAAAATAAGATGTTTTTGCTATAAATACCTGCAACGATAGCAAAATTAGCGAAATTCATTTCGATCGTAATGTTTGCAATATTGAGCAGAAATGGTTTGAAATCTTTGACAGCTTGTTGACGACGTCTTTCGGGAATACCGTTGCTGCTTCTTTTCTGAATAATTAATTGGAAGTCCCATTATAAAAGCATTAAATTCTTCGGAGACTCCGCTTACATCCTGCATTTTCAAGGCACGACGGGTAAGCGCGTTTGAAACAACTGATAATTGGTCCCCGTTGTTCCCCTTAAAAACAGATATTTAGTATTTGGCCATTATGATAAGTGAAATTGTGCCAATTTGTGTGCATGCACACGATACACAGGCACGCATCTGCCCTGATCTCACGATGAAGAAAGATTTTTCCCATCATTCCATTTTCGATCCATTCATTTGAGCATGATGTATATGCAATGAGCGCAAATCTAATCTCTCGAATGGGAACGTGGCTCGGAAAGAATGTGCCTCGTAAAGCATTTTTCATATTTCGCCTTCAAATGAGAGAGGCACCCTTTTGGACGCGCATCCTTCTGCATGAAGTAATCTTAATCAGAAATAAAATATGTATGAGAGACGCTACCATGCATTCAATCGCAATCCCATCATTGTTATTATATTATTTTCAACATCGAAACACGTCCTCTACACACGCTCAGCTATGGGCCTCCTGGTGTAGGCCAGAGCGTATTAAAAAGGGTAACGACGAATGTACTACTCATCGTGCACGCAGCACACTTCGCCGTGACAAATCGCTGGCGTTACATCGAATTATTAGAAATATACGAACGAGGAAGAAAATCGCGAACATCTTTAGAGGTGATGTTTAGATTTTGGAGTAGCATATACGGTATACCTCGTCTGAAAATTTCTTAAAAGCTTGCAAGATGAGATTTCTTCTTAGTTTTTTTTTACGTTTTTTTTATTTAATTCTTGATTAAAGGAAGACTTAAAGTGCACCGTGTCAATAACTATTTTAATGAGACTTTAATTTTTCTCATTTTTCGGAGACAATATTTTATTACGAATTTTAATGATTTTGTGCACGTTCAACGCACATGCTATACGTGCGCGGCTTGCCAACATTTTGGCATCATGCGAAACAGGCATACTTTCGAATGTTTTCTTTAGGTGCCTTTCTGGATTCGTTAGTACGATGAAGAGTGTAATACAACCTTACCGACGTAGATATCCTTTATTTAAAAGGTGTCATGCATAATTTAAATAGTAATCTGCACCCATATTGCTTGTAAAGGGAATGCATTAGGTTACATACATGTACATGTACAATAGGTTATATTCAGGCAGATGCTTCACGAATGCCACTTTTGGCTGCCGTGAAGTCACGTGTGCAAACTCCAGTCACTAATTGGCTTAAAATGTTCAATCGAGCTTTCGTTTTGTACGTGTGATTTCGCAACTGCTGAAAGTGTCATTTTTAAAGCTTCTGTCTGAGTACCCCTAATGACGGCTACCGTTTTTTTTTGTAAATTTTTAGAGTGCATGTGAAGTTGTGTGTCAGTAGCTGTTGCACTTCCAGATTTGTCGTTGCAATGTTCGCGAAAGTCGCAAAAAAACTTATGATAGAATGAGGTAAAACTTAATTTATCGTTCACGCACAGCGTCTTGTTCTGGTTTGTTCTTCATGATACCAGGTAAGTAAATCAGAACGAGAAAATTTTTATGAAACGTTTGACGACCATTTTTACGTTTGATGCCCGGATCTTTCCACGAATCCAGAATCCAATAACGGGGTGCTGTTTTTGGTCGTTTTAGGACTTGTGTCGGCAACGGATGGCCAGCAAAACCAGCGAAAAGCCCGAACCCATCCACGTCGCTCAGAGGATTAGCAGTTTGTCGAGGGACAGTGAAACGTCCGTGAGGAGCCCGTCCAGCAGGTCCAGCACATCGTCTTGGTAAGTAATCATACGCACGCCTGCCTCCTCCTTTCTTAAAAAAAAAATCGTGGGTCCAAAATCGACGTTGTGGACACTATATCGATCGGTCAAGCGTGCATATTGTGTTATTGCATGTTGGTCTGTTTCTTCGGCGAAGAGTATCTCGATGCCGGTGAGTGGTCAAACGTGTATGATGATTGGCCATCCTTTATCGATTGGACGAGGGGCACTTTTTTGTAATCCAGCTGCCATGCCATAAATTGCGTACCGCGTGTAATGAAAAAACTACTACAAAGTGTGGTTGCACGCTGGCAATGATTTGCCATTTCTTAACGGCATATTAACGGGAGCGAGCATTTTTTTGTTGGATACGGAGCATGCGTGTACTGTGTGAGAAGTCGTCCTATTGTGTATCAGGGTTTGAGGAAATGGCATTATATTCTTAAGGTATTTCTTAATTTTTAATTCAATTCAATTCTTTACCATGCAGTCAGTACATAGTATCATTTGGCAGGGGGATCATTATATAAATTAAGTCAGACTAAGCAGTCTGGTCATGATGGACCCCAACATCACAGTTTAGTTATATTTCCCGTATTTGGGACTTTTAATTCCAACGTGTAAATTTAACGTGCCAATCGTCGTTTAGTCCTTGCCCTGTTGCCTCTAAGAGGCACCAGCTGCTATCAGACAATTTGGTGCAGTCTTAGCAAAATAGTTGCTGTTTATTCTTATTATTTTATTGCGCGCAGCTACGCTTTAAATGAAAATATGAAGTTGAAAATAATCATGAAATTACTCCACTTTTTGAAAGTTTTCATTTTTTGAATCAAGTTCACCGAAAAGAAATGGAAATTTACTGTATAGCATAATTTGTAATTGGTTTTATTTCACCTTATACAATACCCTATTAGCTTATGACTATGCGGTATATTTATATCAGATATAAACCCTATAGCTTATGAAACGTTTTCGTGAAGGCAGTCACACACGGGGGAAAGTTATATCTGGAAATTTGGCAATTTTAGGCCTGTCCGAAAGTCAAGCGCATATTTCTGAGCATTTTGCTAACCATGGCTTTTAACAAGGAAATTTCAAACTGATAGTAATTAGACTTCATTTATGTTTGTAAAAATTGACAATTTAAAACATTTCATTTCTCGTAATTCACATTATAAAAAACAGAACTTTTTCAACATGCCGTATTTCCAGATATAACTTTCCTCGTGTATGGAAGAGCTTAATAATTCTCATTCTTGCTCATCAGTTTTGGGCAACATACGACATTTGTAATCTTTCGAAATTTTAAATGTAGGCCTACTGTATTTACTAGAAAACAATAGACCAGGTTGTTTTTTATTCCTATCACAAAATATATAATGTGAAAACTCGTCTCGTTTTAGAACAAGTTTAAGACTCCGAGTTGGAAAATAGGAAAATAGGCCTTAAAATTGCGACATTTCAATTTTGAAAATGGCGTTGTTTGTTTATTTTTTACGTTTGTTACGTTTTCTACTTCCGGTCTTAAAGCCTTCTCTTCCGTCTCTGTCCTTTATCCCATAATACTCTGCGTCGTTGCCTCCCAACCGCCTTGAGTGCATGCTGCATGCGTGGTTCTGATGGAGATGATTCCAAATCTCCATCTCTCGCAGCTTTTTTCTCTTTTTTTGTTTCTCCTGGCTTTAGTCTTTGAGCTTATTAATTATGTAAACCGTCAAAATGGTTTTCGTCTCTCGCTGAGCATCGCTATTGGCCCGAGGAGGGTGACATCGCGCGGGAAACGGGGGAGGCAAAATTGAGTCCCGTAATTTAATTTTTGCAGCGTGCCGAACTTTCCTCCGCGCTTTTCAACTAAAACCATGTACTGTCAGAAGCCCTACAGCAGTCAATCCTTTTTGGTTTCCAATATGTGCATGCGCAAAAGTTTGGTAGGGCGCAGTAGTGAGGTGGCCATCCCCTTCCCTGCAGCCCCGCTACAGCATCGAATAACACTTTGTTGGGTTGAATTGCCTAATGGAGTTGTTCGGCACTGCCATTGATGCCTCTTTCTCCATCCCGAATTACTCAATTATTGATCAGTCTAGGGGCTCCCTGAAAGAGCGCGCCTATTGCCAGGGTTTGCTCGCCCTAATTAAACGGTTATTTCCAACGCAGAAATTAACTATGAAATTTCTATTCATTTCGACGATAAAACGGCAATCCTCCCCGTAATATCGCGCGCTGGAATAGCTATAAACTTGGGAAATGCTGTGTTCGTACCTACAGTATACTGAAATTGGCCATTTATGAACATGTTTCGTGGCGCGGGTGGATTTTGATACGGATCAGCAGCAGAGTACGAGCATGTTTTATGAAAGCTCTTGTTTTACGAATAAAGCCAAGCACGGGCAAATTTGGATCTGACCATGCACATTTTAAACCAGACGCTGTATGAACAATGGCTATGCGCGGGAACGTGGCGATTAAACAAAAATTCACTGTTTTAATGAAAATGGGCTGCAGTATAAAGGGTATCTTTGTTGAAGTAGTGTGCAATCAAAATTAATGGTTTTTAAAATAAAGAACAGATCTGAAAGTGCAATGGAAATATGTCATTTTCTTAGCTTTAAAGTTTATTCGAAGTTGAAGCTCGTTGCAAATTTGAGAAAGGTCAGGCTTAGCATTTTTGCATTTTTCGAATTTTTATGAATCATATTTGTTCTTCACAAATAAGGTTTTGACACGTAGACCAACTTTTCAAAAACCTCATTCACGCTATTTTGTTATTGGAAATCTCCCATGTCTAGCAGTTGTCAATGGTGCTATCAATTTGTGTAACCCTTTGCTATGACAGGCTCATCTTTAGACGCCATTTCGTCGCATTATATCCGGTTGCGCATAAATCTCGATGTATGCGCTCGTAGATGGCGCGCTGATATTTTCAATATAATGAGTCCATTGCGAAGCAGTTCAACTTCCACCAGAGATCGAGCATCTTGCCCCTTGATCAGCATTGAACTAGACAGCTAGCATGCCATGCGCTTTCTGTGCTTCAGGATTGGTGAACCTTTCATATTTATCAAAAATCTTTCACAAAATACTGCCGCGAGCAATCCAATTACGGTGCAGCTCATCTCATCTCCCTGGCAACTTTGTAGATTGATGGAATTGGCTTTTCGGTAACTGATCAATGTCCATCTTAGCCATCATGTGCGGCGCAGAACTCGCTCAACCTAAAATTCGTTTCGTTTGAAAAGTTCACTAATTGCTGTAAATTTAACTCTTGTATTCGTCATTATTATTTCTCTCGCATGCAGTGTATATCGTGTTGCAGCAACACATGTACACGTGTCAACGCCTGACTCTGAAATTGTTGACTTTGGATCGAAATTCCATTAACTCTGGACGTGATGCCACCCGATCCGTCATTATTTCCACGAGTAGGTGCGCGTTTCCCGTGAATATAATTATATGGGGAAACTAACTCGGTATATGCCGTATACGTCGCACCAACGGGAATTAATTAAATGCCAAATGAGGTTCAGAATCTCCGACTTTTTTTTCACTCTTCCCAAAATTCGGTTTTGCCTTCTCGAAGTTGGAGTAAAGCCTTCGCAGCATCATTTCGGAGTACTTGAGCGATCATAAAAGCATGTCCAGAGTGGTTACGTCAACGCGGGAATGTCCAGCGCTGACCACTTGACCATGCCTATTGTGTCGAAGGGATTCATTAAGGCCAACTCGAGTGGCGCGTGTGAGCGGGCTACTAAATACTTCTCGAAAGCGCCATGTAACCGGATTGGTCGAAACTAAGAGCACGGTTGTACTTTGTTATGTTTCTTGCACTTTATTGCGTCCTTAATGCAGCTCTCTCGTGCAATTGACAATTGAAGCACTCGAGGTCAGTCCCTCTGTGTCCAAGTCTGCCTCCTAGAAGTGGGGAGGGGCAGCTGACCCCTGAGTGGACAATGAGAGCGAATTCGGCTGCTTTTTTATTTTTTTTTTTCACGGATGCTATATTTTCTTCTGGATTCATGATCTTCTCAAATATCCTAAAGTACTTCTGTAATTTCGATGTTAATGAAATTAACATGCACTGTTAATATTTTGTAATTTATGTCATTAACTTCCACCTTCTCCGAGGACAAAATTGCAAACATTTTCACGTTTTCCGAGGACAAAAATGCAACATTTTGTTCACGTTTTCCGAGTACTAATTTGCAAAATTTTCCACTTTCTCCAAGGACAAAATGTGAAAGATTTTCCACGTTTTCCGAGTACTAATTTGCAAAATTTTCAAACTCTTCGTAATGCAAACTTGCATGATTTCCAACCTTTTCCAAGCACACATTTTTAACCTTTTCCGAGTACAAATTTGCTAAACTTCCTATATATTTTCCGAATACAAAATTATCAAATTGTCCACAAAAAAACATATATTTTTAATGTTTTATGCTAATTTTAAACATTGTCATTGGTAAATTTTGAAAAATATTTTCCTGTGTCGATTTTGAAAAATATGTCCATTTTTGACATTGTCTTTGGTAATGGAAATATTTTTTAAACCTGGAAAAGTCAGAAAAGTTAAAAATTAAATTTCTGGGTGGAACCCTGTAGTCATAATGAAGGGTCAGCCCTTACATTAGAAGAATACCCGAATATGCATGTAAGCAAGTGGAATCGTAAAGGTATTTTTTATATTGAATTGATTCAAACTTAAAATGTGTGGTTCCTATATAAACAAAACATTTTAAAAAGTCAAACGTGCTGGTTTTGCAACATTATCAGGTTAAATATTGATGGAATAGTGTAAAATCGTAAGTTAACATTCGCTGCATAAAACATGGGTTTATTTGTCATAAGTTTAATTTTATCATGTCCCATTTCCGGAATCCATCCCGAGCATCGTATCTAGCTCGATTATGAAAAAATATGTTCATTACTGTTCACGTTTCTAATGAAATGCGCTTTGCGTTTCTCCGTTATTTTCCTTTCCTTTATTGATTAATTGAGGCGTTAAAAGGAGCATACAAAAGCTGAACACCAAGTCGTGTAAAAGCCGATGATGAGGATGATAACAATAATGATAATAATGCTGCCGTGAATTTCAAAGATGAAAATATGCAAGTTGGCGTCGGTTTTACGGCTCCTATTATTGTTGAATAATGGCCGCGACATGCTATTTTAACTAATGATGCGCTTACTGTCAACTTTCTCCCCGTGATTGTCTCATTATAAACGCAACAGTGGAATTTGGGAAGAAAAGGAACAACTTTAGTCTAGCCAGTGAATGCCCTTAAATCCAATAATCGTTATAATGCAATTACTTTTGACTCCTTCTGTCTACAAATGCGATTTTGGTATTATTTCATGCAGGGCAGTAATGAATGCTTGTATTTTGTGTATTAACAGCTGGAATTATTTAGTCTAGTTAATTCTTATTAAACTAGTAATATTCAATCGCAGTGGGTTCTGTTTATATCATAAAATTGGGCAAAATTTATTTACTTTCCAAAAACGGATTTACAGCTTGAATATTAAGGTTATTCATGAACAATATTAAATGTAGAAATAAATCAAGTTCTTATTCGTTTTACGAGAAATAATTATTTCCCATGCAGTTCTGCATTGAGCATTTGCTGAGTGTAGAACTTTTGAAAGGGTTCACACGTGTAGTTGGCTTAAAAAAGAGCCGGATGCTTAATTTAATTGAAAATGCGCACTTTGTTGATGTACATGTAGTAGTAACTAATTTAATGTCGAACTTGGACGATTGTGTTAATCATGTAAAAGTGTAGCGACTATGTTGAGCCTTATTGGGGGCTTTCTTTCACAGCACTTGAGCTATATGTGATTGCCTGTTTATTGGGTGGCACTTGCAAATCTCCGTATTTTTTTTACCTAATTACAACGTTTTATTCCAATCTTGAATTTAAGACTTTGCCGAATTTTAATTGATACCACCTTTTTTTTGTTACACTAATTCTTATATAATTTCAATGAAAACATTTAAAAAATATAGACGACTTACTTCTTCAATGTTTTGAACTAAAACGAGATGCGTTTTGTTTAAAGTTACATAACTTGCAAAATTAGACACATGCGTTATAGTTTGCTTGAAGATATTGTCCCTGCAAGGCATACATGTTTATGCTATAATTTAATATTTGAAATGGAATTTTATGTTTACATCTGCTTGGAACACCATATATGTTGCCGCTGTTCTGTTCAATGCACGATATGTTCACGCTAATTTTAGTTGCATTTAATTTAAAATTTGCGAATTGCGGACTTCCCCAATAAGCTGCAGCCGCGCTATTTTGAGTTTCAATTATATTTAGTGCCCAATTCAGCGAGGTTTTATGGGCGTTGCGTTAGCGCACCTGATGCGGAGCTGCGATGAAATTTTATAAACTAAAGCTGAGCAAATATTGCATTTCTAGGTCTTGTTCGTACTAATGGGAGAGTGTTGCTAGCTGGCAGTTTATCGTCGCTTCTCTGGATGGAACGGGTCTAGTTTTGCATGTTTGAACACCTTTCTGATGAAAATTATGAAATTTCATTGACTGAATAATTTACGAGTCCGTCAGTAAAATCAACATTAGTGACGAACGTGTAGGAAGTAGCTCTTTTCTGCAACGGTTGAGTCGGCAATGAAGCTCGTGCACGTACACCAGCCAGACTGATCTCATTTTAACGAGCTCATTACCAATGTATAATACCCGCATCCGTCCGTTGTTATCTCTTCGGGCTGTTAAGTGCCATTCACGAATAATATAAATATTTGATCATTCATTACTTCGGCGTAAGAGGAAAGAGAGAAAGTATACATGTACGTGGCAGTACAGGGATTGACTGTGGACGTACTGCCTCGCAGTCCAAAGTTGTTAAGAAAATAATAGCGAGCGATAATCTTGCTGAACTATTTACATTAACTCTCAACAGCACTTGGGCTGACGCGTTCATGCTTCCTAATTTCCATTCAGCTTTCGTGTATTGGAAGCCTACGTTCCCACCACATCCTGCGAATTGCGCAAACAAACGGTGGCATTGTCCACGGTGCAAGCATCGCCCACCGATATGCTTCCTGCGCAATTACTGTAAAGAAATCGTTGCGGTGCGATCCCGGAATTGACCACAAACTACTGCAGTTGCAAAGTCAACTTTGTTAGTAGTCAGTGTTGCGTACGGACCACCGTGACAAATGCATTTGTGGGTGGTGACTTCATGTACATGTATAACCCGTATTCTGTCCGAGTTTGATGTATACGCATCAATACTTGGTTACATGTACCCAGACACAGAATATCCATATATGGGATTATTGCATCAAAACCTTCTTCGTGATGATACGTAACCATCCATCCAATTTGACCCATTAATGAATGAGGATATGATTGTTTTTCGTTCTTCATTTTAATGAAGAAAGAAAGAAACGCTCTAAGGGCTATTTGCCCTTCTATAGCAAGGATTAGTTAGGTTTATTTTGGTAGCTGTGAGAAATGATGATACTTACGGATATTTCCAATTTCCTGCCTGTTTCCATGAACGTGGTTTTAAGTCCAGAATCTATTTGAAAGATAATTTAATGGTGAGTGTTTGGCTAGTTACGTTTCGTTGTTAGAGGATGTTATGGTGTTATTTGTTAATTGCTTCATTTTAATGATGTTTAGGTAGCATTAGGCCTATGTCCACACCAATGAAACACGTCCACTTGCAGCAAATTGGAGGAATGAAATTTGGCTCATTTGGTACCTGCGATCAAAATGTTTCGGAAACATGTTTTTTTTCCTTTTATGTAGTCTATAGACAGATTACCTTCCCGAATATTGTTCTGGGAAATATTTTGAAGAAACTATTGCGGAATCGTTGTTTCGCAGCAATGTTTCTTTGGTTTACACTATAGTCTTAATAAAGATATGTCCGTTCAAGTTTTCTGTCATATATAAACAATGGCGTATTCAGAGATGATGTATTCATGTGTAGCTATTCATCAAAAGAGGCCATTTATCAACCATGTTAATATAATGATTCTCCACAGAGTCATTATATATTTGCAAAGATTGCTAGATTGTACGCTATATCCGAAGTCTTGAGGGTATCAACAGGGAGCGCCACTTTCTCTTCTCAGTCGCTTAATTATTTAAGTGTGATTTCGTGTTGCGTTAAATATTAGCCGTTTGTTTTCTTTCCTCTCTTCGATAAGCGCCATCTAGCCTATATTTAAGCAAGCTTAATCCTGGCTGAATGCATTATTTAAACATTTTGTACGTTAAATTTTGATGCGTGCGAACTTTCGATGCTTAAAATTCCCCAAATGCAGCATCTAATTGTTGGGTTTTCGTTCTCGTCCAATAATCGTTATCATCTAATCGTATGTTAGGTCACGACAGCGATCAAATGCTTAAATTCTTCGTTGAAAACAGTGGAAGCTCCGTTTTGTGCTAAGTTGGGTTTAACCCTGTTAATTGTTCTCGTGTTTTCGTAAGGAAAAGCAAAAAAACGATCAACTCGTCTGCTCACCAAAAGGATTCCGTAAATGCAACGGCGTCTTAAGAGGACCTCTGTATCCATTTTGCGAAACCTTGAAATCCTTTAATACCTCGTATTCTGCCCTGAATTTACAACGGCAGCTTAGCTTAAATGAATGAAGGCTTAATACTAACTGATGACGGCTTTTGGATTGATTCTCAAAATTGTGTAATGTGAAAATGTGGGTTGTTGAGGCATAATTGTGCGCGTTTTAATTTATTTTGACGCACGTTTCCAAACTCCTAAAACCGAGGCCTGATGCCGACAGGAATCGATGCATCTTTTTAGACTAACAAACGAGTCAAATGGAAATCCAACCAATGGACTTGATGTAGATTTCGTTAATATGCCGGTATCACATGGTTTTCAATTCATTCTATATGGACGAAAATAGGCTGCAAATCAACATGGCGGCCAAGTTACATGTACATGTACAGGTATGTCGCCTAGTACAATGTACACGAAGATGACGTTACTGTGACGAAATAATCGTCACAATTTTAAGCACACGATGAAACAATGTGGACTGGCACTATGGAATGGCTCTACATTATTTATATTTTATTGTACTATACATTAACTATCGAGGAAAATTAATGCAAATTATGTCTGTAGTATTTTCCAAATTTAATTTAATATAAATTGTACGTAAGCATTGTGCTCGTATTAAGCCGGCCATACACATCGAGGAAAGTTATATCTAGAAATATACGGCATGTTCATAATGTTCCGTTATTTCGATTGTGAATTACGAGAAAAGAAATGTTTTAATTTGTCAGTTATAAAAAAATTAGTGAAGTCTAATTACTTTCAGTTTGAAATTTTCCTTTCTAAAAGCCATGGCTAGTAAAATGCTCAGAAATATGCGCTTGACTTTTCGGACACGCCTAAAATTGCCAAATTTCCAGATATAACTTTCCCCGTGTTTGACCGCCTTTACTTGGATCATCTAATCTACTTTTGTAAAAAAAAATTAATGTAAGTTAGTGTATCGGTGTCGCCCTCTAGCGATGTCAATTTCGTCTTTCACCGTTAAGTTTTTTTTTTAAAATGCTCCATGATTTTTGCTCGCTTTGCCTAGGCGTTTAGGTTTAGATTATGTTCTACGGCTTAATTTCGCGATTCATTTCGAAGTCAATGGATGGAGGCAATTAATTCTTGCTTTATGTGAAGCTTTCGTAGAATCGGTGCCCTTCTAGATTTATTATAGGCCAGACAATGAAGATAAGTTAAGGCTGAATAAATTTTAGATGAGATGGTTCGATATATTGCCGAGAAAGAAAGTGCATGGTCGAAAACCATTTTTTTCCATTAAGATAAGTCTTTTGTTCATCGCCCTTCATCATTGTCTTCCTTCATTAAATTATTTGAAAGCTTCATTATTCGGTTTATTTTAATGCCTTAGGACCTTTATTTCCAGCTAATGCGGCTTACATCATGTAGTTTCTTAATCCTAAATGCTCCAAGCTGGCTTTATTTATGGAGAATTTAATGTATTAATATCGTTGAATAGTCTATGAAAAATCCATTCGCGATGTTTTGCTTATAAAGCGATGAACGAATGGATACAAATTTACTAATGGGATGGTTCTGCTAAAAATTGATTAATGTAATCAACGATTAAATCCGATCTAAATCATCGAAAACAAAGGAGCTGAGCAAATGCGTGCCTTGCCAGATGAACTATCCGGAAATGAGTGAGTTTTTAATTGTACGAGCAGCGAACTTTTTTCATCGTTAAAATGGATGTACCGTACCAGGAATGCTGGCACTTTGAACTTTACCCTTAATATATGAAAATTGCTTTTTAAGTAATAGTAAATTTTATTAATATTACACCGAGCAAAAGTTGTTGTACCTGCCTTTGACTTGTCGCATTCAGCATCACGAATAGCTGAACTTGAGTGTCGTTAAATAAGCCAAAATGATAAGAGAACCCACTCAATTTATCCAAAATGATTCAGTTCATTTTACGAAGATGCTTTCGACTTTATGTTCGCATCGCGTGCTGATGATAGAAAGTCAATTATCAGGAAATTCGTGGAAAAACCGAGGAGATACGAGTCCTTGTTAGAACGGTACTCATGGGGTAGCTAAGCAATACTTGCACAGCATGGAGCTGACATGCTTTTAATTTGCACTTCAGTTTTTTTTTCCTCATAAGGTTCTTCATAAGCAAAAAAAAAATGCAAATTACATCGGAGAGAGAGAGAGAAATGAATTGAAATGATTTTTCTTCAATTAAATTTATGCAATTTTTTTCCCTCGCTAATAATCAATTGAAGGAAGTGGCATCGAGGCAGCGGTGTCAGTGTCGTTGCATTTGACGTTGAAATAATGCGTGGGGTTGATGGAGAGTGCCTCCGAAATAGGATTGACGAGAGTGACGAGAAAAAAAGAACGGTTCAATTATTGCGGGAGTGATGGGGTTGCCATGGTTGCCGAGCATCGTCGTTTATTACAAATAGCATTATTGGCAGTTGAGCACGCCATTGTTTGTCACTTTGGCGCGTTTCTGATGGCTCCAATCGACTTCGGATTTTTCTTCTTTATTTTTTGCGCCTTATCAAAGGGTTTATTCAATTCGCACGCTGATATTTTCAGCTTGCTTCCTCCCACGAATATTTTGCATTTTGAGGAACCTGATCAGCGGGTGTCTCGTCGCGGGCTCATTGACAGGGAATTTCCCAGCGTGCTGCTTAAATTTCCCAGGGTCGTTTAACTTCTCATCAGCATTCTTAGCAACACTATGACGCTCTCGTTTTGCTCGTTCGAGCCATTCCTATTTGCCCTAATAAAAACGCGATCATGTTTATCGACTGGCTGCTTTTCTGCTGCATCTTACAATGTTTCGGATAGAATGGTGCAACTTGTAAATATTGAACGGGCAAGCATATAAAGGCCACATATGCTGTTTACATCCGGTGCATTTCTTTCTGTCTTCAATGTTGCAACCAACACACCCCTAAACGTCTGCTAACTCTCTTTTCAGGAATGAAGAACCGGTTGTCTCCAATATGGACATCTCCACTGGTCACATGGTACTGGTACGTGACGTTAATTCATCTATTTGGGAGGGTTTAAATAGAAGAGGGATATAAAGATGGGGGAAAATAGCAGATGGGCTGGTTTTAATTTCAGTTCCTCTGTCACTGATTATCTTCATCGTCTTAATCGTTACTTGACATTGAGAATCTTGGCTTGGTACACATTTTTTTAACATGTAGTCTTACATGGAGGATCACTTGACCAACAAGGATAGATTGGATCAGGAGTGGGTCGCTCTTTGCGCTTACGAGGCTGATCCTTCGGTCGTTGACGCCGCCGTTCAACCCAATAATATCAAGAAAAATCGCTACGAGGACATCCTCCCTTACGATCATTCCAGGATTGTTCTCAACGATTTGACCAACATCGCCGGTGCTGACTATATCAACGCAAGCTCAATCGTAAGCTGCATTTCTCGTTTCTTATGGGCGGTGAACACCGACTTCTTTAGTCAAAAATTGGAATCGTTTTTGAGCACTGCATGAATGTGTCTATTAATCGCCTCACAATCAATTGGCGCATTATGTGTTCAAAAACGTATCCCAATAGTTAACTGGAATTTCTTCTAAAGTTCCAAACAAATTTCCCTTACATTTGATCATTTTGAATTGCAGACCGATCATGATCCACGCAATCCGGCCTACATCGCCACGCAAGGACCTCTTCCTCACACTTCAGCAGATTTTTGGCAGGTTGGTATCAATTTTCATGACTCTACGCGGCACATGTGCATGTATATACTCTACAAATGAAAATTAAGTTGAGGCAGTTTCTGCTAATCCTATTCGCACTAGCGCGACCACCGTGGCGCTGCCGGCGACCTCAAAGAAAATGACGGAACTAAACGAAAAAGCTGATTGGCTATTCAGGCGAAAGCGCCCAGTTCGAACCTTTCAACGCAACGTGCTACTCTTCGTTTAGCTTTAGTGTTTTGTTCGCAACCTATACCAGTATTAAAAGTGGATATGTAGTCTATCTTACGAAAATCACTTGAGTCAAGTGCCATTTACTCAAATTTATCACAATCTACCAAATATAACATCGCACGATATAGCCGCAAATGCAGTATTTAAAAAAATTGTGTAAATTACTGTATAGTATTATTGTATTGAAGAAAAATATAATTATCACGCGGCAGTAGAGAATTGTGCTGTTTTAACGATTTTTTTCGTCGCTGTGCAGTAATTATTATTTCTGGGCAATGCTGCGGAAGACGTTTTAATTCCGTGACAAAAAAGGGGGCGCTCACGGGGTCTGGGAGTGCTATATTGGGAAAATTGTCTTTTCTTCCTCTATTGTGTTCTGTTTACTCACCAGGGGGGCTTCGTTTTCCGAGCGTCGCTTCCCCATTGTGTCTCGCAACAATACGCTCTCCTCTTGCAACGTCCAATTCGTCATTATTTCGTATTAATACAGCATTTCATAATAACTGCAATAACTGAGCCAATTTTCGTCTTCGTTGCGCCATAAACTGCATGTGGTCGCATTGGCGCTAATAGCAAAACCGATCCCATTCACCACCATTCACTCAATTACTGTTATAAGTCTTTTGTCGCTAATGACGGGTTAAGTGCAATCATCCAGAGGCAACCACTTATACACAAATAAGCCCTCGAGTTAGCTACCTGAATAATTTGTAAGGAAATTTTATTGACTTTTTTCTTTTAATTCGCTCACGTTTTGCTCGAGAACAGCGTGCTCTAAAAATAACTCGGATGAACATCAATCGCATCACATCGTACTATTTTAATGAACGAGTTTCGTTTGTGCTGAGTTCTAGATCACGCCTGACGGTTTAAAGGATTTTAAAATGTTGCGTTTTAACCTGCTGATGCTTCCACGTGTTAAAATGGTGCATGGCAGTGAGCTTCTCTGTTGAACACGAAAGTTGGCACTGATTGCCTGATTCAAGGGGTGGTTGTCTAATTCTCACCATAAGGGGCCATCCATAAAGGACGTCCGGCTAAGGGGGGGGAGGGGGGGGGGTA
>JAQGAO010001275.1:0-25482 GCA_034697705.1 Ommatoiulus sabulosus
TCCAAATATAGGACAATATAGGACATCATCGAAAATATAGGACAATATAGGATTTATAGGACGGCTGGGATCCCTGCTAGTTGAGTCTACATGTACAAGTACAGTGTAAAGTTCATTATTTTGATTTAATTCAGGGATTCTTCGTATAGTGACCACCTGTGTACAGTGACCAACATAGCAATTTTTTTGGTGGTCACACTGAACAGGTTTTACTGTACACGCCAGCTGCATGAGGAAATTGAGTTCGTAAAACAGAGGGAATGTATAATTTTAATTCGTTTATTCGGAGCGAAAAAAAGTAGATCCTCTTAGTTATACGCTTATTTGTTAAAAAATAAAAAAAAGAGGAAATGCAAAAAACACGTAACCTGTGAAGAATGTTAAAAGGTTGTTTTGTTCAGTTTCAATAAAATGGACGCGTTCATTATTGATCTCGTCAAAACATCCGCGATACATCCAGGTGAAAAAATTGGTATAACAAAAATAGCGAAACGGAGGTACCTGTATAAATAGCAGCAGGTGTTTCGTATAGGAATTTCTTAGATAAAAACACACGTACGTGTATCCGCCAGCGAGCGTCCCTCCACCTGGTGGCTCTTTTCGAAAGTGAAGGAAACCCGGATTCTCGCAGAATGGCACGTCAGGCGCGAATTGGTTTCTCGAACTCGCATTGGACGGAATATCGTCGCCAGGGGGTGCGCGAGTTACTCGGGGGTACTCAGACGGAAGCTAAACGAATCGTACTTTAATTGGCAGCCACGAAGTCAAAGCATCGATTGGTTTAAAAACGGGGTACTCAGACGGAAGCTAAACGAATCGTACTTTGGTAGCCACGAAGTCGAAGCATCAATTGGTTTAAAAACGGGGTACTCAGACGGAAGCTAAACGAATCGTACTTTAATTGGCAGCCACGAAGTCAAAGCATCAATTGGATTAAAAACGGGATACTCAGCTGGAAGCTAAACGAATCGTACTTTGGTAGCCACGAAGTCAATGCATCAATTGGTTTAAAAACGGGGTACTCAGACGGAAGCTAAACGAATCGTACTTTAATTGGTAGCCACGAAGTCAAACCATCAATTGGTTTAAAAATGGGGTACTCAGACTAATGACCGTGTCGATTTTGCACGTACTGTCAAAAGTACCATCGCGTACAGCTTCTGTCTGAGTTCCCCTCCCAACATGGATGGTCGATTCGGACGCTGGCTGAATACAATGGCGCCACCGTAGCGAAACACGTCGCGCATCATTATCTCCCCGTGGACATGAACAGGAGGAAGAGGGTATAATTACGTGACAATAACGTCAATCATACATTATTGAATTAACGCGGCATCTTCGGGTACTGGGAGCGCCACCCAGCGGTGGCCGATAGAACCAATAGTGGACAGATTGAAAGATTAGGAAGAAACCTCATTTATGATAATAACTTAAAGGGGAGTGATCTGTTGTTTAAGGGGGACTCCGACACTAGACCCAACGCGTCCTTGACTGTAGTTTCCGAACTAGCCATGGCGGGAGCATTAAAGGTAAAACTAATTATGCTATGTCAAAAAGAGTAAGTCGCCGATTTGGCCAAAACGTTTATTTATTTATTTGGTCGTTTTTCTGGAAAACTGGACGTGTTTGAAATTTTAACAATGCAAGTAAGGACGTCGATTTTTGGAACGACCAACGTGGGGGTGGGAAGGGGTGCAAATCACGATAGGAGTCCCCCTTAATATCTGATGCAAAATCGATGGAAAAATAAAAACTAAGTGCATATGGTGCTATAAGATGATGAATTTTTGGCAAGTTTAATTGCTTACAAGTAGATTAACAATCTGCGCAATGAACTTTATGCAGAGTTACGTATATGGCAACATCACATGATCTTTTCATCGAATCAACAACTAAGGGCCGGTTGCATCAACAGAGGTTAAAAATAAGGGTTAACCTACTGTGTAACTCTAGGTTAACCCACCGTTGTATAATTGTATTACATGTGTATTGTATTGCGCAAGCACGCATTAAGGAAAAAATGAACAGAAAGGTTAACCCATCCAGTAGGCAGGGTTAACCTCGGGATATTATAAAAAACAACATGGCGGGCACTACAGATGAATCTGATAAATCTAGGGTACTATATGAGTGCTGTACCACCTGGTCACACAGACAGGAGAAGCCAGGATGTGCAACCTTGCAGCATTAGTCAAAGTTACTTCCTTTCTTGTCCTCCATTTTGGTTTCAGCAGGTTAAACATGGGTTCCATTACCCTGGGGAGATTTCATCAAGAGTTAATTAGTGCACCACAAGCATTAAACCAGAAGGTTAATCTGGAGTTAAATTTTAGCCCAAGGTTAGTCAACCTCCGATTTTAATCTACGTTGGTTTAACTGGCCCTTAAAGAACGTACATTAGTACTGTTTCTTGGCATTTGGGTAATTTTCACCAATGGAATCATCGAAATGTTACATGAAATATTTAGCCTATATGCTTGCTGACGAAATCTGCAACTAAAGCATTGCTAAGTCATTTTGTAAAAAACTATGAAATGCATTTCGCAATGCATTTGGAATTTTTCACAATTGGGGAAATTTGTCACTATATGTACACATAAATTGCATTTTTCATATTATGTATCTGTATTTTTGGATTTCAGCATATTAAGCAGCTGAGACTGACAGTCAATGGCAAGTTGTTGTATTGAAAAACACTTCAATTAAACATTTTGGGTAGGTGTGAAGACATTTTTGGTTGGCAACATTTTCTGTTAGACAGGGCACAGGTATCCAGCGAACACACTTTTTTATTTAATGTTGAGGGGCATGCAGGTTGCACACGGGCACAACGCGCTTGTTTCCTCATTGTAGGCCAGGTGCTCCAATTTGGTCACTCATTTTCTTCAGTCAAGTTTGGGTTTAGCTCTTTGATGGCAGTTCAGACCTGCTGGCACTATTCCTGGCTTGAGGGGCTTGTGGTCTGGCACAGTCCCAATCCCCGGTAGGAAAAACTTACTTCTCTTCTGGTGAATCCTTGGGTCTTCTGGCGGCTCTCCTTGGCTCCAGGTAAATGCTCTGTTAAGTCTTCCTGACGTCCAGTCTCCCTCCCTGTCTGTCTCCCTATGGCCTATGCTGGATGGCTGGCTTCTTGATGGTTGGTCTGGCTGTCCTGCCTCTCTCTGGGCTGCTGGGCACATCTACTTCTTTCTGAACTCTCCTGGTCACGTCACCATCCTTCAGCCTTGTCTCTTCCTGAACTCTGCTAGCACGTCCGTGACGGCGTTCCCAGTCCCTGGTTTGCGAATGACGGCGCGTAGTTTTTTTGGTTTGGTAGGGTACTAAACTACTTTATTGAGAATTTTGCTAAGGTTGCGGCCCCCTATTGCTTTGACCAGTGTGAAGAGGGCCTTTCTTTGGTCAGAAGGTTGCCAGCAGGCATTCTAAGCTTTAAAGCTGGCATTGACCACAGATCTGGTACACACTATGTTTAATCTGGACCTTCCACTCTTTTTGTATACCGATGCCTCCTTGCTTGGTCTGGGAGCTGTTTTACAGCAAGGTGAGGGAGAAATGCAGCGCACTTAAGCTTACAAAATTCAAATTCTTTCAGGGGGCCGAGTTGGAGGAACTGGCAGAGGTCTGGGCGAATGGTAAATTTCTGCATTACTTTTTTGGGAAACAGTTTACTGTAATGACAGATCATGTGGGTGGTTTGCCTGGAGGAGTTTAAATATGTAGTAAAATATCGGAAGGGGGGTCTTAATAAAAATTCGTCCCCTTCCCTTATGTTTTGGGAGGTAATAAATTTATTTCTAAACCACCTGGAGCGTTAAGGCTCTTTCTTCTCGCTTTCGTCGCTAAGCAATGGGCTATTTCCTTCCGAGTTAGGGCCGGTTCTTGATTCACAATGGCCCTGCCAATTATGCAAAGTTTAGGATAAATTGGCGATAAAAGTTTCAAAGCCCATGAAACCCTCTGACTCCGATTACACCCTTCAGATGTTGGCTAGTCAACAACCTTTTGGACCTTCATGGAAATTGCTCCGGCTCTAATCTTGTACCCCAGATATTGTACACTTTTCTTCACAAAGTCACATTTGGTCATGTTTGCATAGTATCCGGCATCTTTCAATGCTGTCAAGTTGTCACTGTCTTCCTCTACTGTATGTCAACAAATCATCGATATAAGATAAGGTGCATCGTCTCAGCCATGGAAACAATACGGCATTCATGGTACGCAAAAACGTTGCTCCGGAGTTGACACATTCAAATGGCAATACCCGAAATTCATATAGACCATAAGGCGACCGAGAAGCTGTTTTCGGTATGTCAGCATCCTCCATCACGATTCGCTAATATCGCCTTCTCATATCTAATTTAGTAAAGTAGATTGCCTAGCTGACCTGATAAATTAGATCTTTAGCCAATGGTATATGGTGTACGCATTTCAATCTGTGTTCTTGTTCAATTGTCTAAAGTTGACTTCTAGTTGGAAACTTCCTTCTTTTGCACAAATAACACCGGTGATGCGTAGGGTGAAGATGAAGGCCATATAAGTCCTCTCAACAGGAGTTGCTCCAGATACATCTCTGCACTTTCCTCTCCTCGGTAGATATCCTTTAAACAAGGGTCCAGCCCATTGCGTGGCCTGCGGCTTTAGCTTAATCGCGTGTTTCGTTTGATCTTCGGGTGGTAACTCATAAGGAAGTTTATCCGGAAATGTCTTTTGATATTTCATCAGTAGATCGCGGAAATCTGGTTCTAAGTCTTTGGTAGCCGCGTCGAACTCCTTATATGAAGGTTGTTGTTCAGAAAGGGCTTTTCAGGCACTTAGTATTAGTGGATGGATAAAACCCGATAGGAAACAAGAATATTCGAAATTAATGGCTAAAATAAATTGTATTTATTTACCTTTCTTCTATGGCGATTTCTTTTCCCTCGAGGAAGATGTTTTCCAAAATATTAACATATAATTTCATTAATTATCATATTTTGTTTTCGGTTTAGACCATGTAACAGTCCATGTGATTGCCATTAACAGGCATCATGCACATGCCAAACAAGATTTGGGCAGTTTTTGCCAAATCTAACCTGCAAGTGGCACCACCTAGTGGCAGTTTGTGGCAACCCCTTTCTTCTGTGTTGTCATTCCTGCCTAGCCTCCCATGCAGCAACCAGGCTTCCCAGCCTACCATCCTAATCTGGATTTTAAGATTGTTACTTGATTAGATGTTCTTTTACAAGTGCTTGTAATTTCATGAAAATTCCTAAGAATAAAAGGAATAAACTATAAACAAATGAATGGTAGATATTTGACTATTCCCATTCAAATATCAGCAGGACTGGACCACACACTGGCCTTTGGAGAGCTGGACCATGCCTCAAGTGTTTGTCTAGACACTTAGATCAACATTTTGGATCAACACATCTTATCCTCATGGAATACATAATGAATAGGAAATTTATAAGCTGCAAATGTTTTTGGGAAGTGCTAACCATAATGATCCAATTAACTTGGTCACAATAATACCTGAATCACGCGCTCTGCTACAACATGGGTTTGGGTGGAGGGCCTTTCTTGTCCTTTCCTAAAGCTTTGCGTGAACTTGCAGCAGATCTTGCGTGGACGCAGGTAACTCGTTCTCTTCTTGTTTCATCGCAAAAACAATGCAGTTCAGCACATACAGTAGTTTACTTTTTGTCTGGGCACTTCCTCTGGCCATAACAGTAATTCTCGTCTCGCCAATGTCCTTGCTGCTTCACTGCAACCCAATCCATACTCTAATGGATTTGTGGTTCATGGGCACAGAGCCAGTCGATTCCCAGGATGATGTCGGAGTGGTCAAGCGTCAGGGTATCATATGTCCAATCCTCCTGAAATTGCCCACATTGTCATGATGGCCCTCGCTCTCTCCGTCGACTTCATCTTTGCCCCGTTGGCAAGTAACACCTTCCGTTCATTGTAACAATCCTTGGCTTCCGTCTTCATAAAAAAAGCTTCCACAACTCCTGTATTAAGAAATGAAATGCTGCATCCACAATCCACCAAAACTTTATATGGCTTCTTGTTGATGTAGGCTTTGAAGACCATCAAGCCATCTGCCTGGCATCTTCCTTCCCACGAAATCTTGTTTTGGAACTGTTTTTTTCCTGCCTTCTTTTACTTAGCGGTCATAAACACCCTTAGTATGTCGGAGTGATGTTTCATCTTAGAATGACTATTTCTTGCCAAATGGCTTAGCTTCCCGCAATTGTAGCAAGTATGGTGTTTTCTATCTTCGTCAGACGACATAGTTTCAACCTCCACAGCATCCAAGTTCTTATCGGGTTTGGATTGTCACTTCGGCTTCGATTCGGTCTTCGGTTTCGAAGGCTTTTCGAACCTGCCAGTTTGCAGTGTTGTGTACTTGTTGTCCTCTTCTTGAGCTTTGGAGCATCTTGGTTCTTTGGACTTCAGGTTGTTTTTGTTTCCTATGATGTCGTCTTATACCTGCCCTGCTGATTGCTTGCAGGTGGCTTCAAACTGCCTACCTGCCTTGTATGCTTACTTAAGTGTAGATGGGTCTTTCAATATCAATTCCTTCCGAAGTTTAAGCTTTGAGTTCTTCATTAACCGATAAAGCTTGTCCGGAAGATCCATTGTAGGTAGGCAGCTCCAGGTAGGAGCATCCCCTAATTTTTTACCCTAGTGTTAAACATTTTTTCCTACCCCCCTATTCATTTCGCACTTTTTCTTTACTTAATTTTTTTGTTTAAAGTTGCATATTTTATTCATATTTTTGTAAATTTCGCGACAAATTTATGTGGTTTTGCAAAGATTAAGAACAATTGAGAGAACATGCACCTGTATATTTCTAGTGGTGGCAGTGTTTCGTTTGCTAAAAACTTCCTGAGCACATCAGTTAATATTTTGGCCACTTGGTGGTGCACCAAAAGTCTTTTTTGCATCATGCATGTTAGTATAAGTTTAATGTTTTATAAGTACTTAAAATGGTCGACATCTCAACATATGAAAAGCAGAATGTTGAATCGAGCGTTTAGGATAACTCCGTTAATTTAAAAATACTGAAATCTAATAAAAAATTAGAAAGTAAGTAAAATTCGAAGAATATCTGTAAACCCAATGAAGTAGCAGACAATGCACAATTCTATTACTAAACGTTGCATTATGCATACATTATCAGCCTACATCTTCGGTGATCAACCGATTTTTAGTGATGCAAGAATTGTAATGTAGCGGTTATATTGGGAGTCAGAGTGGGGATATTTCTATTGAAAATGTGCAATATTAGAGATCCGATAGTGTATATAAAGTAAGGTTTTCGGGAGCGATTACCCTGTTATATATTTAGAGGTTTAAATAAGGGATCATCCATAAAGGACATCCTGTATTTTTCCAGGTTTTTATATCTTCCCGCCCCCCCCCTCCTGTCCTCCCTTGTCCTGTTTATGTAACTCCCCCCCATTACATAAGCAATTTTTAATATGTTCTTTATAAATTCTTACATTGAAAATTTTACCATTACTGAACCACAGACATACAGAATATTAGCATTAAATTTAAACATATGAAATAAAATTGAATAAGGTGAACCGCAGACCTACAGAATATAACTAAGTAAAAAAGACAAAACAAAATTAAATTAGGTGAATTACTTATAAAGTTTAAAAATATAATTTTAACCAATCATCCATACTTTAAATTATTAAAATGGTTGCTTTCGTTGCCTTAATACCTGCAGTTGTCACCTGAAGATCATATGCATGTTGATTTATTGTTGCTTTCAGGCATTCTTGCACGTGCATTATGTTTAGTGACTCATGGCTACTTTTGATGCAAATAGGATATCCAGAATGTACATTTATCCAAAATATTACTGAGACACTGAACTAACTGTACAAATTCACAGCTATCAATAAAACAAGGAATTTCCCCTAACAGAATACCAAACCACCCAGTTTTAAAGACCAAAATAAACTCTTCTATCGTATACAGGGGCATTAATGTATTTAATAGCGGAGGCAGGCTATGTAAGCAGAAGAAATTAGCAAGAAAATAAAACTAATGCAATCAATTTATCATCTAAAACTGATGACAGTTTAAGCTTAAGTTGACATCCGGACGCACGCTTTACTTAAACCCCTCAACCCCCCTTCTGTTTGCCTTTGTCCCATTTTCACATACCCTTACCCTCCCCCCGGCTTCTCTACATCTTTGCAGGACGTCCTTTATGGATGGGCCCTAAGTCTTTCTGAAAAGTTTTGGAGAAATAGGGTGAATGGTTTAAAAGTTGTGGCAGCACATTGATGAACCAAGATGGGCACTTTTTTCTTTATATATAACTTGGGCAGAAAGAAATTTAGGGGTCATTCAAAAGGAACGTTGTCATTTAGGGGGAAGGGGATATAAGTTGAGTCACGGACACAATGTCAACAGGGGAAGGGAGTGAGGCATGGCGAACTTAGACGTTCACTTGATAACAAAAATGCCAGATAAAACCAGTTTTTAAAGTGAAAGGGAAATTGAGCGCAATATCACAGTAAAATACAGTAGCCTGACTCTGGGTGTTTCGGTCTGGAAAGCATGCTAGCAGCACCGTGTAGCGTTGCTTTAGTAAAGCTTAACAAACTGCTATCCCACCCTCGTTATTACAACGATGCTTAAAGTCGGAAAGTGGCGTATTTCATATTTGAGAATAAAATCGTCTAAAGTAAATCGTCATACACATAGCCCAGTGGACAACATCCTACCACTGAATGCACGTTTTGAACATGTACATATCAACCTGGTTAGACCACCTCTACCCGTAGTGCCTGGATTTCACTATCTCCTGACGTGTATCGACCACTACACATGTTGTCCTGAAGCCAGTTCCATCGTCGACAGATCAGCTTCTACTGTCGCTACGGCATTTTTTGCAAGTTGGATTGCACGTTTTGGTGTGCCCGCTCGTGTAACTACCGGCCAAGGCAGGGTGTTGGACTCTGACTTCTTTGCTTGCCTTGGCCGCTGCCTCAGGGTTGATCTTATCCGGACAACAGCCTATCACCTGCAGGTGAACGGTATCGTTGAGCTGTTTCCAACGTCACCTCAGAAGTGCTGTAATGTGCCACGAGACAGCTACTAGGTCTATCGCGCTTCCCACTGTGCTGCTCGGTATCCGTGTTGTGCTTTGTGAGGACACCGGTGCCTTCTCTGTTGAACTCGTCTATGGAGGGCTGGTGCACTTGCCGGGAAAGTTTTTCAGCCCGCTTGCTAACCGTACCTCTCCCCATGACTTGCCCATCAACCTGCACCGGGTGATGTCCAACATTCGCCCATCCCCGGTTCCTCGTCATAGCAAGCCCACAGTGTTTGTGTCTTGCGACCTCCCGAAGTGTTCCCATGTGTTCCTTCGCTGTGACCATCGTCACCGTGCGATGGAACAACCATACAAAGGGCCCTTCTTGGTTGTTTCTAGGACCATGCAGTTGTTCACTGTGCATCGAGGCTGCAAAGATGTCTGCGTCAACATCGATTAAGTGGTCACTGCTCACATCTAGCCTGCAGAAGTGGACCATGCGCAGCAGCCTGGCCTTGCAACACGTTCACTGCATGCACCATTACTCCCACTAGCGTCAGAGTCGATCATTAGGACAACTCCTGCTTATATTGGCAACACCATGATGCAACACCCTGGGCCACTACCATTACGTGGCATCCTTCGTCCTCCCAGTGCTTCATCTACTGGTCCCACAACAGGACGTCGCATCCGTTTTGCCACAGATACACCGATCACCATTCGTTACTGTCTCCAGATTTGCCACGAAAGTCGCTATCGTTAGACACTTGGGGGAGTACTGTGGTGACTGTACATGCGCACAGCATCTGCGCATGTCCCGGAGCTTGAGCTATGGGAGCTACTAAGTTCACCCGACCCACGCATGACCTCCTGTATGCGCGGGTTATCCAAAACCCGTTAATTAGTAAGTGGCTCTAATTAACAGCCTTCTTGCTGCGACCTTCGACCTGGACGGACGTCTCCACACTTCTGTTTCTCGTCACGCGTTAGAGACAATGGACATTTGGCAGTGTCAAACAATTTATCAATTCAATTCAATATCAATTCAATTTGTTAATCAGTTTTGTGTATATGTAAATTCAATAATTAAAATAATTCTTAAAATCAATCATTGGAAATGTATCTCCGAATGGGAAGGCGCAAAAAACATTTGTAATTTATGAAAATATGTAAAAACATTACATAGCCATGGAAATAATTGTCAATTTTCTCACCCATCTGTAGATTTTAATTCAAATTGTGATAATTTTATTACACATATTTGCGAGATTTGTTAAAAAAAATGTTGCAATTTTTCTTTAAATTATACAAAAATGTTGCAATTTTTTTCAAAATTATACAAAAATGTTTTAGTTTTTAGTTTTCCAAAAGTCTGTGCGATTTTTGAAAAATCTTTTAAATTTTCCAAAAGAAAAATATTTGCAAAATTTGTCAAATATTGAGAAAAAGGTGAGCGTGACATCCCACCCGGGCGCCATAAAGGCACAGTGCGGCCCTGCTTATTTTATAGTGTTTGTTGTTTATTATTTTTTATTTCTCATCATTGTAATTATGTCTACTATTGTTTGGCTGGTGAAATGTTTACAGCCATTTTTCAAGATGTTTACGATATTTGCGATATTTAAGATCATTGCTGTTTTCAATAAACGACTTTAATACATTTTGGATTGTATTCCCCCAATTTCGAAGTCAATATACGTTTGGAGAGTTTTAAAAAAAAATACATTAATAAATAACATACACACGTTTAAACACTTCTAATAATACTTAATAAAATGTGTCCAAACGCCCTGCACTAATAGATACTTGATGTCGTCAATTGAACCATTAATTGCATCCTGAGTTTAAATATATGACTTATACGCTCGTATTATTAGTCGTAATATATATGATTTTATAGGACATTTCAATTCAAATTGTTAGCATTATTAAACCAAAAAAACCCGTTAAAATGAACATTTTTTGATAAACATAGTGTTTGTTTCCATATTAAACAAACACGTATGTTTCGCATGTTAAAAGAGCTGAGGGGGAAAGTTTTCATCTATATATATATATAAAGAAGAAACCGCGTCCTTCTTTGTTTCGTGTATATGGTTGGCTAGATGGCCGTTCTAATGTGGCGCGAGGGAGGACGGTTATTTTTGAAGCGGGTGTATCGCTAGCTCAGAGCCAAGGGGGGCGGGCATTTCGAAGACGGGGTACAACGCGCTGGCATGGCCGCCAGTAGGCGCCACACGTTTTTTCACAAATTTGCGCAATTTTTTTTCACAAATTTGGGAAATTATTTTTTTACAAATTTGCAAAAAAATGTTCCAGAAATTTGCGACTTTTATTTAATTTTAATGACTTTTCCAGGTTTTCAAACAAATTTTCCTGAGCAACGACAAAATTGACATATGCTAATGTAATACACGATTTTGCAAAACCTACACGGGACAAAAATACAGGGTTCCCCCAAACCTGGAAAACCTGGAAAAGTCAGGAAACTTTAAAATTTCTGGAAAAGTCAGGAAAGAATGGCTTATTTTGAAAAAGTCAGGGAAATTCAAAAATTCAATGCAGTCATGGCGAACTACAATTACTACTTCTACATGGTTAGCTCAGTGCCCATTTTCCGAGTACAAATTAAAAAATTTTTTCACATTTTCCGAGGACAACTTTTAAAAATTTTCCACCAAATCCGTATACAAATTTGCCAAATTCTATAGGTTTTTCGAGTACAAATTTGCAAATTTTTCCTCGTTTTCCGTGTACAAATTTGTAAAGTTGTATAGGTTTTCTCAAGTATAAAGCTGGCCATACACGAGGCAAATTATGTCCAGCAACTTCTCTCCAGATATAATATTGCCCCGAGTGTTGGTAAAAATCTCCTCCGAAAACAAATTGCAAGATATATCTCCGGAATAGAAAGCGATCTTATTCTGAGCAACAAATTTACGGCGAGAAACTGGCGTCATGGGGGTTATAGCCAATCAGGAAAGAAATACTTCATAGAATGGAATGAAAGCACGCTTTCAAATTCGTTTGCCGCCATTTCCCTTTGAAACAATGCTGCCAAATGCTGTATACCATAGGGATATATTCTGAAAGAATCCCTCCGTGTGTGCGGGAACAGGCAATCGTTTCAGGTGAAATAACTTTCTTGCAATTTCTTTCCATTTGTTGCTGGATATAATTTGCCTCTGTTTGACCAGCTTTAAACAATTGAAATTGCATTGGCAAGTACATGTACAATGTATCTTGAATTGAAGCTTGCGTATATACGCAACTAAAGACACCGTAATATAATGTAATCAAAGCATGTCAACAACTTCGAAGAAATGTTGGGATGTTTTTTACCGTGGCGTACTCTTTATCTGGCGTATAAATGACAAGAATATAAAATTTCATGGGTTATATGCAACGTAATTGTCATACTGTATAGGAAAGTAGCTCATTTAACATGTAATTGATTCGTATAAACTGTATTTGGGGCGTTGCTGTTATTCCCAATGCTAGTAACCCGATAGTTGACTGATAATACATGTACACAGTACATTCTGGATAATTGCAGGGCATTTCCCTGTAATGCGAGGCCATTTTACGTGTGTAACTCGCGCCTCATTGGTCGCTTGTTTATATATCTAAACGATAACTCGAAAATGTCAACAATTGAACAGAGTTTGTTCAGCGTACAAATACACCGAAGAAACTTAAGTCTCGATCGCTTTAGTCGCGTCTTATCTCGACATATTTTGGCATTTCTCATGATCTGCGCTTCTCGTAAATGCAGAGATCATGACTGGCGAATGCAAGCAGGTGAATTTTTGGAAAGTTCAAGTTGAAAATTGAGACAATTTCGAAAAAACACTCGCGCGTATCAGACAGGTGAGAGCATAGGAAATAGCCGTAGCAGATATTTAGGAGTTTGGTTCGATAGCATGTGTACAGCTGACTAAATGGGAGATTTTCAAACCACTAGCGCCGCCTGCTGAGTTTATTTTTTATTTTTTTATCTTCTCCTGATGCACCCCTACTTCTATATTCTGAAAACACAAATATAATAGGGCAACTCAAGCGTTGAGAACACACTGAATGCTTATAGCAGGCGTTTACCACTCGGCGTACACTAGCGCCACCAAGCGGGATAAGAATGCGGCATGCGTTTTAAATGAGGGCGCGCACAAAGAAAGCTAAACCGAGCCAGGCTGAGCTTACAAAAAGCGCTGATAAGCTTTCAAGAATGTTTGTAACATTCTTTTTTTAGAAATCCGAAAGCAGATTTTTAAGACACGGAGTGGCTCACGGATCACTATTGGTCAAAAATGTAGCCATCGATTGTATGCCGCCTATGTACCGTAAAAACGTGTCCTGCACTCTTCGTGAGATGCTAATGCGCATGTGGAAGATTTTACGCGGAATGTTTTACATAGCATCACAAATGCAGTGCGTTCCAAAGCTGGAAAAAAGAAGCTGAAAAGAAGCACGTCGAACGTAAGCATTATGTGTGTTCTTACCCATACAGCGTACGCTTGGTTTAATGGACAATTCTCATTAGGGGTACTCACATAGAAGCTTTACGAATGACAGTTTTGGCATTCGTGTAATCTACGATATGGTTTCAAACCAATTAATGCATTCTTTTTGCACACGTGAACTCCACGAATGCCAAAAGTGCCAGTTGTAAAGCTTATGAGTACCCTCAATTGATCTACAGTATGTGCTGTCTGAGTAATAATAACCAGAGTTTATACAAAAAGTAAGGATCCCCGTTTATTTTTGTAGCGATTTGAGACGATTTTAAGTGCAAAGCTTTTTATTACTAGTGCTCTCAATAACGCGACTCAGTCTGAAATGACATTTTGGTTTGAACTTTATTCAAACTTCCTGTCTAAATTACATTGGGATAAGCTTTGAGGCTTCTCAATAGCAACAAATTCGTGACCGGACATGAGCCTCTTTAAGTCAAGGTCTGCATGGATATTCTGTACAAAGTAGATTTAAAATAACAAGTTTGTTATTTTAGTAAAAAGCGTTTCGCTGTCTGCGTTTTGCTAAATATGCAATTATGATTCCGTTTAGGCCCATTTAATCGGTTATCTAAGCATTTAATTCGGCGCTTATACACTCTGAAAGCCCAGTCGACATTTGTCACGCGGTGCGTGTTTTCACAATAAACTGCAGCATGTTTGTCTAAGAAGATAACCGAAAGCTACAATTTCAAAGGCTTTATCAAACCTGATATTAACTTGATCTGTGACGTTGATAGCGAACCATTGCGTCAGAATCATAGTTATTGGATCGTACAAAGGAGCCGCCCTTTACCCATTAAGTTTATTGAAAAATATCGTATGAGAATTGTTTTTGATATTTTTATTTCAATTTATACTTGCATCCATGCGTGCGCATAACACCTCTGAGCAACAGTTTGGATTCAGAAAAAAAGATATGTTGAATGGTATCCGAGTTACAATATTAATTAAGTGACAATGCGAATTAAGAATTTTTTAAAAAAAATCCCATACCATTGAAAGTGCGATGCACATGTGATGATGACTAAAAGCCAGCATTGTTCGTCGTGTGGGGGTAGCAATTATTTCAAATAGCTAATTAAACTTCTCGCTCGCGTCGTGATAAGGCCCTGAAATGGTGTTACTGAAGTTGCAATTTAATTTGTTCTTCGTTTGACTTCCTCTAATTCTTCTGATTACTCTAGTGTGCTACTGCTCTATAAAATCTCACACGAAACAACCTTGAGTGTATCCACTAATGGCGACATTAGACGAGTAAAATATGCTTACAGTGTCTGTTTTTTTAACACGAGGGATTAAGCTCAGGATTATTGCGGAGAGTTTTCTGAAGCACGTTTGAATTTCAACTTTCAGGAGCAGTTGTAAGTAAAAGTATATAAAATGAACATATTTTTCGCTTTTTTGACTTTCGCTAACAAACTGTTTGTTCACCAAGTTTTCTAGCATTTATTCGCAGTTACTTTACCAGTTTTAAAGCGTTGCTGGTTATTTTTGAATAATTCCAATTAAGTCTCGCTTTACTCGGTTCTTCAAATGTAACAGTATAAAATATTTCTTTAAATGTAAATTGAATTTTTTTTTCTGTTTTTAGAAGATCTCTCTTCGTTATTTTTAGGAATTTCTAAAAACGTATCATATAGTCAGCATTTTCTTTTTATAAAAAAGAACTACATTATTTATTGCAAATAAGGTAATTTCGCACAGATCGGTATATTTGTTTCTCGCAAACGTTATAGTCGGAACTCAAAATTTTCTCGTTTATATATAGGATCGTTTTTCAACGTAATGCTCATCGTATTGTATTATTGAAATGCTTATTTTGTCTGGACTTATTTCGTGTGCTTACATGTAATTTAAAATAAAATAGTTTTCGCGAATCAGTAAATTAAATAGTTCTCGCGAATCAGATGAATATAACAAGTTTTTCTGAGCGACCACCTGTGATTTTAAATTAAATGAAATTTGTCCCATTAAGAGACCTTAGAAATGCCGTTGATTTGATTTACAGTAAATGTTCAACCTACGACAAAAATATTGATTTTAATGAACCGATTAATCGGTGCCTGAGTTGGGGATAAGCTCACTGAAGAATAAGAAACGTAACAGTGAAACATGCTGCTGATTTATTAATAAACTCATTTTTCGATGCAGGAAAATATCTGTTTTCCATTAAACCTTTCTTTTGTAATAATTAGAGAGGAATGAGTGATTGTATTGGAGTAACACGAATTGGTCCTAGTTGATGGCTTACCTATTCGTTTCCTGTAGATAATGAGCAGAAGGGATGAAATATAATATTGAAGAACCTTACTGTGATAAGAGTGGAAACGTGTGCGTTGAATTAACGAGCAGTGTGTTCCACCACTAAGCCTTCATTTGATAGCTTTTAGAACTAAATAGCGCGACTATAGAAGTTGGTTAACTAAGCGTATACAGTACATGCAGCTCCCATGTTGTGCTATACAGTACATGTACATGGATTGTATAAGTCTTGTCTTCCAATATCTCTTATCGCATAGATTTTTGCATAAAATTTCCTAAAGGTTGTTCCATTGTTAAGTGGTTTGTTTTTCTATACTGACACGCGATGCTGTCATCGAGAAGCTTTATTCCCAAAGCTAATATAACAATCGATATCGACTTCACCCCTTGAACTTTATTTCATACTTGACTTTGCTTAAATATATAAGAACGCAGGTACGGAACTTCGGAGCTTATATAAGTCAGGCACCTAGAAAATTGGTCAGATAAAGGACATGGCTGATTTGAAATCACATTTTTGATGGTATGCATATATCCAACTTAACCAAAGTTTTCTGGCTCATATTTCTGTTCGACGATGATGGAAAGTTTTCTGCGCAGAATGGGGAATATATCACAATATCTATGCCCGTGTACAGTGTTTCGTGTATAATGCAAATTAAACCATTTTTTTGCATGCTAGCTCTTCAATAACCATGCGCAGTTTTAAATCAAACATTAAGTATATTTCAAATTGTCAAGTTAGTAAGGTTCTGTATGCAAAATTTCATCATTGTAATGGTTGATGGATAAAATTTAAAAATCTCGCAAAGACACGAATACTGAATACGTTAATGTTTTGCACAGAAACAAACTTTATAACGAAATTTAGTCAGAAGCACACACTTTTCCTTTAAGTAAGAGCATATGCTTCGATCTATCTTATTGAATCAAAATGAACATTTAAATCATCTTTGTTTGATTTTTTTCTATATAATTGTTTTATTTTTGTCGACAAAGAATAATTTCTAATCGTCTGGTCGTATTGATTCTTAATTTTTTATACCTTATCTGAACGGAAGAGTGACACGACTTTTCTTGCAACTCGCGCATTTGCGTTCTACTTTATAAAAGTAAAATGAAAATTCAGTTTAAGCGTGCCAGATAATGATACCATAAGCTGTAGGAAACCAAGTCAATGCATTACTTTCGCAAGGAATACCGCCTGTCCAGCTAATTAATAATCCATGCTGTCATATGCAATTAATTAGCTGGATGACTGTTTCGTTCCTTTTGACAATGATTACGGACTGTGATTAATACTTGGGGCTCTTCTCCTTTTGGGGCAACCTTATTTCGTGCTCGTCACTTCCTAGCCCCTTATAATGAGGAAGAAAATCATAGCTTATAGAGGTCAGATACGTGTATATTTGTATTCTCATGTACCAAAAATAGCTAGCCAGCATTTAGTTGTAAGATGGTAAACAACGGTTTTGCTTCGCATTTTAATTTACTAAATTTTGGTACTGCGTGTATGGTTAGGCTGCACGTGGCGTCATCCGCCAAAGGGAAAACGTTTTCGACCATCTTTATGGTCAACAATATCATGACAAACCATGGCATAAAACGCGCGATATACTGTAAGTTTGGGCCTAAGATGGTGGACTTTACTATTAAATCACAGGGTTGTAAGTAATTGGATGTGAGCTTAAATATGGAGATTCTTGGAGATTTTGAAATAAAACAAGTTTTAGTATGTAACAACTCTTCGTGTCCCAAATCCGCTATATTACTCTCCATAATAAATAGTTGAGTCAACAAAATTTTGGGTCAAAAATCAAAAATTCAAAAAGAAATACTGCATTAATGTAACTGCGATTAGCACGACGTTCAATATCGCTGCATATAAATTGGTCTCCAATGAAGTAAGTAACATAAAAAGTGCAGGATTTGGGGTCAAAATCCTAAAGTTGTACGGGAGCCGATGTAAGTAGCTCGCGAAACTCGACGATGCAATTTCGGTACGATTCATGATTATTTATCCGCAGGATGGCGCGTGCCGAGAAACTTCCCGTGAAAAAGTGCGTAAAACGGTAAATAATTAATTCCCCTACCGCAATATAAATGATGGCTTTCCAGAATGCGTTCGTACGTTTACGGGGCTCGTATTTCCCGATTCTCAAATATCAAAGGTTCTGTTTATAGCCTATGGGCGTGCATTTAGGCCAGCGCAAACGGATATAGTGTGATGTATACGGCCGATCGTTATTATACTTTACGGTTTGTGAAACCTGGACTTAATTATATTGCGATTAGTTCAATTCCCACACGCGCTTCATCGACGGTCAATTCATTCGCCTCTTGAATGGGACCAGGGAAATGATGCTCAGGGAAAAAAAATTGCGAAAACAAGCAATTCATGAATAAAGCATGCTAATGTCTTTCAGCGAATTACCATTAGCGAAACCACATTGGAACTAGGACAAAAAGAGGAATTGTGCTTTTTTGTCTTTTTATATTAAGAAAACTTTTAAACCACTTTTAAGGTGGTTCCAAAGTTGTATACCCTAGTATTTGCCACGTTTTAATTACACGTAATAATGAACGTGTTTCGGAATATGGGGTTGCGGTGATTTTTATGTTTCATTTCTGCACGCAAAAAATAAAGTTTAGATCATGAACATTGGATGGAAACACGCTATACAGGGTGGGCCAATAAAAAGAAAGCCAATTTTATAAAAATCATAAAATGGCTATTTGTTAATAGAATTTGATGAAAATTTGTACAAATATTGTTGTTCTCTTTAATTTCGAATTGCCCTCGTTCGTGTTCTTTTTTAATGACGTAATCATTCTAATTTGCCTTTCAAAATGGCGTTCACTGAAGAAGAAAGAACCGCGAGAAGTTTTTTGCGTAAAACGAAAAATTACATGCAGTGCTAGGCAATTTTTGAAACAGTTTCCGGAGAAAGGTGCTAACTTTGAACACAAATTGAAATAGGGAATTCTTTGTATTGTATCCTATATTTAAGTACACATGTACAAATTTTCATTAAATTCCATTAGCAAAAAACCATTTTTTGACTTTTATAAAGTTGGCTTACTTTTTATACACCCCCCCCCCCTCCTGTAGTAAAGTACATGAAGCCTATATTTTATGCACTATTTTTCACAAATCACTTTAACGTTCCCCTTTGGATGAAGCTATCTAAATATTAAGCGATTTCAATATGTCGCGCAATCTCATCTATTTACTAGCACGTTGGGATTTTTATCTGTCCCTGTTTGCTAGTTTTAAATTGCAATGAAGTTCACCTGCAGGGCTAACGCTAAATTGTATTATGACATTGATGCGAGCATCGAAGTAGCAATCTTGGCAACAGCAATGTCGGTGCGTGGTTTCAGAGAGAAGGGACGTGCTTGAAATGCAAAGCCCATTTATTTAAAAAATATTCGATATGGCACCTCGGAGAAAAACCTCGTGCCCTTTTTATTATCCAGAGAAATTATGTCTTCCTGTTGATTCAAATATATTCTAGACGAACTCTTATGATCCGATTGCGTTTGCTCGATATTTTGCAAATCTCTTTTGGTCGTAGCTTGTAAGTGCTTAAAATTCACACCGTGATTCTGAGTATGGCCATGCGAAGTCTCGTGTGAAGGAGAAAAATTCAGATAGTATATCTACTTTGGAAATTTGGTCACTATAGTCCTTCCTGGAATTACGTTGAAGGCGACTTTTTACTTGAATATATATTCAAGTAAAAAGTCGCCGTTCAATTCAGCAGCGTGGTGAATTGAACGGCGTTATCTAACCAAGAATCATAAAGGTTTTTTATGGGGAAATTGAGAGTTTATAAACCAGCAATAGCCTATCTTGAATATTAAATTTACAAATAAAAAAACACTCCACAAAAACTTACATTGTTCATTCTGTTATGTATTTCCGTTTATGATCCATGCTAGTACGCGATGCAAATGAATGTTGATTTGTCTCCTCTGATCGAACATTTTGTTCTTACATTATTCATGTTTAGCTCAAGTGAATCTTGAATGTTAAATAAGATGCATCTTTTGGGTTTGGAATCGTATATACAGTAAGTAATGTATAGTGGATCAAATGCCAATGAATATTTTAAAAAATCAATATTACCAACAACGCTTAATAAGAGATGCATTTTTATGTTGTTTATGTTCATTCTCAACACAGTATACATGTAATACCAGTATGCATGGTCACTATGTGTCGGCGCCTTTCATGTTCCCATGTCGTAAAAAAAACGACTGCAGCGCCTGACTTGATACGGTGGCAGCTAAGCATAATAACGCCCAACGATAGGACCATGACAATCGGCCATGACCGTATGTGACCAGTCTGTGACTTAGGCTGGGTTGGGGTGGTAGGATATCCTCCCCCGGCCCCGCTTGGGTCGCAGATTGCACTAGCCTCGGGGGGAAAGAAGTATTGAGGAGGTATTGAAGAAGTATTGCGGAAGTATTGAAGTAGGAGGGGGAATGAGTCCCCATTCAATTGGTAGCGCCCCAAAAAACGGGGGGTCCGTCTCAAAGGACAAGGCTACAAGTAATCCAATCCAATCCGATATGATCGTATATCGTAGGCGACGAGTCACTCGCTTGACAAAGAAATAGATGCATGCTCACAGGGTTGCACAAAACTGCCCAATTGGCTGAGTATATAGCAATCCGTTTGAAAGGAGTGATAACGATAAATGCATTTTGAGAAAGTAGACGCTGGCTACCTTTCGTCGTCTGCTGCACGTATTTTCTCACAGGATGTTTTGGGGCCATTTAAAAAGGACGTCCGCAAAATTTTCCAAAAATTGGACCGGGCCCCCTTAGCCCCTAGATGAGGACGTCTTTTTTGAATAACCCCTTCTTGTTTCTGACAATTAACCGGGTAGTGTGCACGTGTTCATTAGTAAAAAAACAGCATTGGCGCTGCGAAAATGGACATGAGGAATGCGCGGAGTGACCATACTGGTATTACTTATACTGTGTTCTCAATTAATGCAGTATTTCGCAAAAATTCTTGGATTTGTCGTTTATCGTCATGTTCGTAGTTTAGGTGTCTTTGCAGAGACAACTGCCAACAATACGATAGCTTTTACTCTAGTAATGAGAATTTTGAATGAAAGCATTAAGGTTGCGTATTATTTAAATATACACTGTACATGTATGAAGTCAAATGGCAAATCCAATATAACGGTGCGGTGACACGAGCCTATTATTGTTCGTTTTGATTAATAAAAGCTCACGTCTTTTCACGAGACGCCTTTTACTTCGTTTAATTATAATGCAAAAAACGTGTCTGACACTTTCATACTTTATTATCTTTATCTTCCAATCAAAAGCCCATTCTTGTGATTTTAGAAAATGAAATTAACCTTGAAAACTAAAACAAGGTGAAAAATCCTTGAGTGTAATAACCTAGCAGGCGTTAGCTTTTTACCCCATGTCAAGAGCCTCGTTATTGAAAATCGCAGCCCGTTGCGCGCCTACAAGTTTATCAAATATAATACAATAATGGGTATGTGCTGATGAAATTTAAAATTGCAGAATGGGAACATATTGTTCTCTGATGGAGAACAATTGATTTGAAATTGCTCACAAGTGCGATGCCCCACTTAAATTGCTTTCTCCATTCCCCACTCTTTAAACGTCTGATGGACGAAAACATTAGTGGTTATGTTAGTCTCGTCTATCGAATTAATGCAGTATTATTCCAAGGCGGAGGGATTCCAACAACCGGTTGGGGGTCTTCAAAAATAATAAAAAATACACTTGTCTCCATAGTATAATCTGTAATACATGTACTAGCACGTATGCAAAATACTATTCTCCGAAGGCCAATTTAAAAAATAGACCAAAAATGCTTTTTGTGTAAAACATCACAAGCAATATGAGAGCATGACGCGTAATAAACCCCATACATCTGAACACGTGCACAATGCCCGGATGTCAGAAACAAGAAGGGGTAATTCTTAAGAAAATGGATTACATAGGCACTAATACAGGTATAATAATATTAACGCTTGTATAGAAAGCGTATACAAAATAGTTCTATTTATTCGAAATATTTTCAAACAACTGGGACAAAATCTGCTCTTTTCTGTAATAAAACGTTAGATAGAGGTCAGAAATAGTGTGTGGCATTTCTGATGAAGTAAGCAGGTTTGAATTAAAATGCGTGGCACACTTTCTAAAACTGTATACATTCTGAGAAATACTCTATTAAGTCATGTAATTTTACGATAGTACATTATGACTTTTTGTTTGAATTAAAAAGAATTTCGGATCTCTGGTTTCGATCTGTTCGCTTTAATTTATCATCCCTATAGCGAGCGTATAAACTTGAATTTTTGCGCTGCCTAGATGTTGAATCTAGCTAATTAAACTATATGAATTTTAAAATGCGCACTTTAAAAGGCTATATCCACGTAGACGTCAATTGTTGGCGCCTCCGATGCCAATGGGAAGCTCGGTTATTTGAAGTTTGCGTTGTTTTTCAAGCTATTCTTGTGTGCGGAAAACCGATCCACATTTCTTCGTATAGTCATTTCATTGATGGATGTTTGTTTTCAAGTTGTTCACTTTTATTGGGAGTAAAGATAGTGGCTTTTCGCCAATGAAAGCGTCTGCAAAATCTTGGCCTTGCGAACTTTTTCAGGCACTTCATTGATTCTTTGAAAGGCGAATGGCTTTGGATTCTTGTCTTAATGACGTTGTAGGAAATTACTTTGCTTCAAGTCTGGTTTTATTCATCGCTTTTTTCATCGCGGGCCTATGTTATATAAATTGGTGCTTAGGATTTTTTCTAGCCATTTAGCATTGTTGAAAAGGCCTCTTGAAATTTCAGGGAGTTTTGATAATCTCAGGCACGCTTTTGAAATCTTCAATTTCCCTGCACTTTCACCCAATTTGTCATTTCGTTCAATTTAAACTACCCCGCGGTTTTCATTTTTCTTTGAAATTTCTGCTGCTTTATCAACAAGACACGCTGCTAAAAAACGCACTTCATGAATAAAATATGCTCGTGATTTATATATGTAGGGTATCTCTAATAAATAATCTATACCACGATCCCGCTCATTCTTGCCTTTTTTCATACATTTTTATACATTTACTCTTTCCTTCTATTTTCTTTACCGTCCTACGCATGGCTGCTGCGGTTAGAAAATTACACCAAAAACGCGCTATGACGAAGTTTGGTTGCCTGATTAAACTATGGAAATTGTCTGTTAGATTCTCTGTAAATTATGCTATGTAGTGTATAATTAATCTAATAGGCAATTGCCATTGTTTAATCAGACTATAAAACTGCTGTATATATAACGCTTGTCGCTTTAAGAATATAAAGTATATATGTTTACATACATACTTATAAATTTAATTCAACTGTTTTCCGACAGGAAATGATATTGACCTCATGAATTGAAATTGTATTACAACCTATTGTAGAACACCAGAAAACTTAATCCCATAACAATTGATATAAAATAATGCATTGTTTTGTAATAAAATATTCACAGCATGCTGCAAATATAGGTGGGATCCGTGAAATAACATTCGAATAAATGGATGTCTATGTATTTGCAAGTGATGTACGATCGGATTGGAGATGCTGTATATTTGTACTGTATACTTTCATGAAAATCGCCCTTCGTCGTTGTTGCCTGACTGACCATTTAGTCTTCGTATTCTTATCAGACATGTTTTGCAAACGATAGCAATGAATAAACAATGTGATTATACTGCACTCAATGATGTACCAATATTGTGATAAGCAGTTCGCGAATTTACAGCATTTATGATTTGGAATGTTTTTGTTAAAAACAAATGAAATACACAAATTATTTTGATTTAATTTACGCATCACCTTCGGGCAATATTACTTAATAATGATGCCATACGGTGACAAACCTTATCGTCTAAATCTTTTGGATAGGTATTGATAGTATTCGAAGCGGGATTTAGTTCGCGAGGAATGATGAAGTATTCCCACAAGAAACCGTACGATACTCAACATGTTAGTAAATTTAATCAAAATCTTGGGTTAGAACTTGAATAAACTATCATCCTTAATGCGGTTGTTCAAGTGCAGCTACATGCTCTGGTATGAAATAATGTACAGATAATCAGAAAATCGATGAAATACCGCATTTTCCTTAGCCACGGGTGCTTGTACGCATTTTGAACAATGCCCAACGTAAAGAGGCTGAAATATTTTTTTATCATAGCATATACAAGTATTTTAGCTTTTCTTGGTGAGACTAGCCTTCTGTTGCACGTCGGACAATGCGTGTAGTTGAAACCCCATCATTCATTTCCTCTGGGGACGAATGTGGGTTGTTGCAAAAGGAAACAAAGCACCTGAGTTAGCTATTACCGATGAAATAACTGTTCCTTTTTGCCAATACAAAACTTCCCTCTTTTAACTTCATCGATGTAAGCCGAATATAAGTATGGAAGGCAAACGGGGAAAGTGAGGACGAAAGAGTTATAGGGGTTGGGGGAGGTAATGGAGGTAATTGGAAAGGATGGGATGCTGGGTTGCCATGACGACCATCCCATCCTTTCTATCAGATTTTTTTTCAAGGTCGTCTCAACATTTAAGGTTACGTGTCAGGAGAGGCGGCTACGTATTTCATACGTTGGGCTTATTTCGATTACTACGATACCTCTCCTTCGCCATTTCTACTGACACGAAATTGTTCCGTGAAATCTTATTAGATTTTCCCCCGACAACCTTACGGGTTCGTGTGATGTCTTCTTCACACGATGAAACATAAAAATCCTTTTATTTACCTTGCTTCCCTGGCTGGCATGTCACTCTTACCTGATTATCCCTTTATTAAAGGCATTAAAATCATTCGTTTAATCGATTTTAAAAACGAAACTTAATTCTGCATTAAAGCTAACCTTTTCAGTTCGGTTGGTCTGTTCATTAGAAAAGATCTGACAAATATACTCTCGTGCATCGAGGAGCCCACACACCTGTCAATTTTCTAAATTGTACAATGATAAAATTAAATTAAGCAACTTTTCCAGACAAACTTGAGACGATTCATCAATTAGAAATACTAACCGAAAACATAATTAAGGGGCTTTGCGAATAGTAGGCTACCACAGTATACCGTGATCGTACTTTTTCAATTGCGAAGTCACGGGTTCAAAATCAACACGATAATTGGTTTAAAAAATCACTCATTAATGGTACTCAGAGAGGCGTTAAATTGTGCTCAATTTGGGTACAGTTAGCGATTATGACAAATATGCGACATTTATTTTAAAGAACCAAGCCACGTGACCAAATCCTGAATATTCATGGGTATAACGAATTGCCAAGGTTCATTCCGATTTTTCGAATCGAAAACTCAAACGAGGGAGCAAGCACTGACCTCTACGGCGGTCCTCGGAAATTCGGAATGAACCTTGGCAATTCGTAATACCAATGGATATTTAATATTTAGTCACGTGGCTTAATTGGCTCTTCAAAATAAATGTCGCATATTTGTCATAGTCGCTGAATTGTACCCAAATCGAGCACAATTTAACGCCTCTCTGATAGCGGATTCGGCTGGGCACCCCCGTGTTGTCCACTTCAGGTGCGGGTGCAAATGGATCACGTGTCACTTAATGCGCGATGCGACCTCCCGACCATCC
>JAQGAO010001276.1:0-25475 GCA_034697705.1 Ommatoiulus sabulosus
TAAGGCTGGATGGTATGGGAGTCGGTAATGATGTTTTTGTAGTGAGGGAAGTGTGTGGAGGTATTGATGCGGTGGGAAATTGAGCTATGGAATTCTGATAAAAAATTGTTGTGTGTTAGGGTAGCGCATGCATTGATTTGCTCTGAGTTGAATGTTGATAGTAGGGGGGGTGATGAGGTGGGTATGATGATTATGCTTATAAAGTTGTGTAGTATGTTATATTTATTGCAAGGTTTGTCTAACCATCCTAGGAAGAGTGATTGTTGGAGAGAGGGGGTGTCTTGGAGGGAGCATTGTTTCCAGTACTTGAATGTTTGTTGCATTAGGGTTAGGGGGATGGGTTGGAGGTTGAGTTCTTTAGTAATAATGTAGAGTGGGGTTGTTCGGTCAAGGCAGAATACTTGCCGGAAAAATCTCTCTTGAATCCCTGTGAAGATATCAGGCTTGCACCAGGCCCAGAAAATGGCATTATATGTTAATATTGGAAGTAGTAAGGATTGGAATAATTGTAGGTGTATATGGATGCTGTTAAGTTTTTTGTTAATGAATAATTTATATACGGTTCGGGCTTGTTGTCTAAATTTGTCTTTTAAAGCTGTCAGATGTTTTGAGAATGAGCCATTATTTTGAAATGTGATCCCTAGGTAGGGCCAGCTTCTGACAACTTCAATCGGGATTTCATTCCAGTGAAAGGTATTACGGCTGGTCGTCCTAGTTCCTCTGGCAAATATTAGTATTTTAGATTTTTCGATGTTTAGTTGTAGTTGGTTAAGCTTGAGATATTTGGAGAGTAGTTTGAGTAAGGCCCGCAGGTTCCTCCTGTTTGAGGCTAGTAGCAGAATATCGTCTGCGTACATTAGAATAGATATTAGTGTGTTTTGGATTGTGCATCCTAATCGTTTTGGAAGGAAATGAGGGAGGTCACTTATGAAGATGATGAAAAGTAGAGGGCTGAGAGGATCGCCTTGAAGGACACCTGAGGCCAGCCGGATGGGTTGTGTTGGGCCATCTGATGCACGTGTTTCGATGGTAAGTTGTGCGTAAAAAGTTGAGATATTGTTGAGAAGGAGGGGAGGGAAATTGAGAGCCTTTAATTTTGACCAGAGGATGAAGTGGTTAACGGAGTCAAATGCTTTGGATAGGTCGGCAAAGAATGAATATATGGCCTTACCTGGGAGGGAGTTGTTAGATTTGATGATGGAGTTTAGGAGTAGTATGTGGTCACGTGTGCCCTTATTTGCCTGGAATGCTGCCTGTTCGGGTGTGATTATATTATTTTCTGTGGCCCAATTTTTTACTCTGTTTGAGATGACTGTCATATATAGTTTGGCCACAGACGATACCAGGGAGATTGGTCTGTAGTTGTTTGTGTTCCTGGGGTCGCCCTTTTTGTGGATTGGGTGTATCAGTATTTGCCTCCAGGAAGGGGGGAAGTTGTGAGAGTGTAAAATGTTATTAAAAATTGATAGTAAGAAAGTAGTGATCTGATGAGGGGTGTTGTGAATCATTTCCGGCAGAACAAGGTCCAGTCCTGGGGCCTTATTATGTTTTAGCCCTTTTTGGGCCATTTGTAATTCATGTAGTGTTATTGGGGTTTCCCAGGGTGAGGGCGACAGAGGTGGTGTTATTGAGCACAAAGTTTTCATTTTTGTTAGGTAGGATTTTATGCTATTTAGTGGGAGTTTTGGATGAGGGATGTATAGATTGGAGAAGTGGTTTTCCCAATCTTGCTTGTTGATGAGTGGGGGTGATTTAAGGTATGTATGCCGGTATTTACCTATTAATGCCCAGAACTGAGGTGAGTTTTTAGCTTGTAGGATCTGACTGTGCCATGATTGTATGAAAATGGATTTTGTTCTCGCGCAAGTGGTCTTGAATTCGCGCTTACAATCCTGATAGGTTTTTAGAGTTGAGAGGTTAGGGCTATTTATGAATATATTTGCTGCTGTCTTTGTTGTGTTTTTAAGGTCTAGGCAAGTTTTGTCGAACCATGGGGCTAGGTGATGTTTTGCTGGTGATGTTTTTGATTTCTTTATTAGGCCCAGCTGGGAGCTTACTGTCATAAGTAAATTTATAAAGCTGTTGTATTTTTGTTCGGCTGGGGTGCTTTCCAAGTTGTTCGTGTGAAAACTTGCAAGTAAGGATTTTGAAAATTCTAAAGAGAGATCGGGGTTCCATTTTATTCTAGTATAGTTTCGGGTGATTGGAGGATCTGTGAGTTCTATGCGTAAATAGCACTATGGCGCTTCTATTAGGGGGGAAGGGAGTTGCCTAATTAATTTTATTCTAATTATAGCTCTAGAAACGACCATGTCATTACCCCTATAATTGGACAAAGCTACGATTGAATGACTCTTAAAAAATGTAATGTATATACGTATAAGGTGCCAACCACACTCGTATGGCTCCTATCCCTTTACGATGCCCTATTGTGAGTTCTGTGACTAAATTGTTGCACATTTATGTAATCAGGAGGTTCGGTTCGCTGTTGATATGGTGCAAATCAAGGTTCGAATCTGAAATTTCTCGTACGGTAACGGTCCAGTCGATGACTTGAAATATCTAACGCTGAACGATAGTGTCAGACATGCAGGTATGGCACGCAAACTAAAGCTGCATAATAAATCATAAGAAATATGAAATTGCAAGGCTACTGCACGAAATGCAGGGCTCGAGAAAACCTGCGAATGTTCGCTGACCACTTGAGCGCTAGTATAAGTACGTGTCACTCGCAAGATGCATTAATTTTCCCGTGCATGTGACACGACATATTAATCCAAGTTATGAGATCCCGACGTAATTTTCGGTCATTTATCTTCTCGGCTTTGGCGCACCAGCGCAGCTGGGTGTTCGTAGAAGGTGAGAGATGGAACATTTTACGACACGAAAATGCCACCAGTGCAGCTTTTATTCTATGTACACATGACCCAAAAGTCAACGGAAGTACGGTCGACGAAACAAGTTGCTGGAATGTGAATAGAAACAAACGGACCACTCTTGGGTCTAAACTAGTGCGATGAAATGGATGCACCGAATTGTATGTCAAAATCGGTACGTGCTAACCACCCAACTGGCTAAGGAGCTAGAACCCGCACTTCAAGACGGTTTGGATCAGACAGACCCACTAACACGGAGAAGCAAGTGTCATGGCGTCGAAAAGAATATTTCTGTCACATATCCCTGTCAATATATCTCTGTTTTGAAGAAGTTGTGCTTTATAGCAATTACTATTTAATGGACACTCTGCCCATGCCATTGTGAAGACATTTTTGGTTGGCAACATTTTTAGTCAACCCTCTAGTACGTGTTAAACCTATGCGCATCGTCTGCTCCTTCATTGGGTTGTTAGATATTCTTCGAAATTGACTTTATTTTCTAATTTTTTGTATATATTTCAGTATTTTTGAATTGTTGGAGTCATGCTAAAATCTGTTTATATCATGCAAGCAAGTAAATGCATTATATTTCGGGAATACCTGAAAAGGTCGCCATCTCAATAACATTAAAACAGAATATAAAATCCAGTGTTTATTTTTCCTCACATAATGAAAAAATAATGAAATACACACAAAAAATTAGAAAATAGTCAATTTCGACGATTATCTATGAAAACAATAAAGTAGCAGACGACGTTTGACTAAAAATGTTGCAAACTGAAAATGTCTTCACACCATATTGAAAAATAATTTACACTATAGAATTCGAATTATATAGTTCGCTTTTCTTTGAAAATCCGCAATTTTCAATAAACTCTGAAATGAAATAATGTCAGACGCGTTATTGGAAATCATCTTTTTTTACAATAACGACTGTGACAACATTTCCTGAATTCCAATAAAATCACTTTTCACCCGATCCACGCAAGCTACATGTACCGTCATTGAACATACTGTAGGAGAGACACAAAATCCACCATTTAAAATATCCACCGTGGTTGTAGTCGGAAGAAGCGTTGTCATGGAGACTGTTTGAAGTCCGTGTGGTCAGGGTTATTCAATAGCACTCATTTTCATCGGATAAAACCTTCGTACATCGCCTCTCTGGAAAATCCCAGATCCGTGTTTTACAAATGGCAAGCAAAGAGCAATTACAGGTAATTCAATCTTCTTCCATCCTGCCAAAGTTGCGATGGACATGTCACATCCAATAAGGATGATCATCATACACGATCTCAAACTAGATTATGTTCCCACTTTAGTCACGAATCCATCGCTGACCATTTAATTTTCATTTCTACAGATGTGAAATGACCATCGTTCCGCTCACGTTTGCCCATCAAAGCGTTTCCGAGGCCTGGTCATTTTTCACTAAATTTCCATCCTAAGTTTGTTTAACTTCGCTCATCAACTGGAATTTACGACAACCATTATACAAACGTCTAGGACAGAGTGAAGTTGATCGTTTGCGATCACATAACCACGAGCATTAACGATCGAGCTCATATCTATATCCTTTATCAAATATATGAAAATGCAAATTGCAAAGATAAATGAATGCGCATACAGTATATTGTCACTATCTAAAACTTTGTTAGCTACCTTCTCAAAAAGGAAATGTGAATTACAAGCTTTGTATTTCCTGAAAAAAAAAGTTCGTGTCGAAGGGTAGAACCATAGTGAACCCGTTGTCAGTCGCTTGGCAGCCGAAAAACACTAGCACCACCCCAGCGGGCTACCTATGAGACATGCGTTTTCAATGAGTGTGTCCGGGGTGACAGCTAAGCCGAGCCAGGCTGAACGCTGACAGGTTTAAAAACGAAAAACGCGAAGCAGGCTGTACGACACAGAGTGGCACACGGATCACTATTGGTCAAAAGTGGAGCTATATATGCACGATATGGGTGCTAGAGAGAGCGCGTTCTTAGCAAATTCACTAGGCTGCTCCGCTGCTATTGGTATGTACGAGAAAATCGACTTTGAACATCACGCTGAAATTAACGTTTACCCAGCACACCAAAGCGGGAAAAAATGGAAGCTGGAAACAATGAGGAAAGGAAATGAAAAAAGCGGCTGGAAACGCACTCCACTATGGTTCCACCCGTAGGAAAAACGCAGTTTGGTGCGTCATGTAGACAACGTTGTTAGATGGGACTAAATTTTTTATGCAAAGCTCTATTAACATATTTATATAAGCTTATTTATATTGACTGATATTCTAAACTGTGATATAGTTTGGGTATATATTGTATGAAAAGAATATTCTAAAAGACGACCACGAATTAAATACCTGCAACGGTAAAAGCTTCGAAAGTTAATCTACTGTTTTAAGAAATGAATAAATACAACAAGTTATAATGAAAAAACCTCGTTCCGCTCAAACACATTTTCTGAAATAAAATTACATTCTGATTTTAAAAAAAAATAAGATAGGGCATGGGGATAAAATTGATAATGAAAGGAAATCAAATTATTGAATAAATTTCATATGTAACTTATATATTTCGAAAAAATCAGGTAAGATTAGTAATGTTTGCAAATATATCCATTTATTAAAATAAGCGAAAATATGAATATCTTATTGCTTGTATTTGTTTTAATCTTAAGAAATCAAAATTTTGATGAACATGCTATTGAAGCACAATTATTCACAATTATTAACGAATGGATACAAGTGTTTCAGAATCAAATTATTGTTCAGGATGTAATTTTAGTTACATAGTTTATTTCTGGTAAAATGTTTAAAGTAATGGAAACTTTAATTTTTATACTGTATTTTAAAAAACATTCCTTTCAAAAAGGACTAATTTCATTCTCGCGTCGCCTTAACTCATCTATTTTCATTGGGAGACTCTTGAGTTATCTAAAATTTGGTTAGATAATTAACAATCTTAAAATTGAAATTTTAATTTTTAATTTCTATTTCCAACAGAATATAATACTATGCAAGGTGTTACTGTGTAATTCAGATGTACGAACCCAACAGGATTCTATTAAATAAACGATCCAAACCATCATTAACTTACTGCAGATTTCGTTAAAAAGGACATTATATGACCCCAAGAATGCTAATATTCTAGCGATACATGTACATGTAAATTCTCAAAATGTTTTCAGTGAAAGGATATGTAAATACAACAATATTGCCGAGTGTGTTTTTAGCACGATTATAGCAAGGAACTGGAAAATATAACTAATCTATATACCCTAAAATGAACGTTACATTTGCGTAAATAATACATTTGCATTTTTTGTTTTGTTTTTTGCATTTAGTCCTCAAGTACGTATTTAAGTATAGAGCAGATGAATGAGTTACGAGTGTATAGACCTACCCTAAGCGTTCTCAAACATTGCTAAATTTCGAAACGTAAGTGCGAGTGGGTATCGAAATTTTATCATTTACATTCGATTCACATTACGTTGAACCGCAATTAACAAATAGTTAAACATTTCGAGCAATTAAAATGAATTTGAAAAACCAGAAAATAATCGTATTCTCAAAAAAATCAACAGGGTCTTTAAACGATATGTTTTCAGATCAAAAAATTCCCGTAACACATAAAATGTGCCAGACTTGTTCAACAATTATTCCAACTTTGATTTTTACAATCATGTAAATATAGAAGTATCTTTAATATAACGTGAAATGAATCGTTCGAATTATCTACGTTTTAAATCAACAACGAGATACGTGTACCTGTAGCTTACATTTTTGAACACTTTGGCAAACAAAATTGTAACAAAAGAGTTTTTCTAATTGGGAATAGTGGCTTAAGAATAATAAATTATCAACCATAATGATAATTTGTTTTTTTCCATTAGACAACGACTATAATTGACAACCCAAACATTCGTAAAACAGTGCATGGTCCTATCCTATGGCGCAGAACAAAGTTGGTGCTATCATTTAGTCTGCTTTCTGGAGGGAATGCCAGAAGATGGCTCTGTGCCTGGTCCATACTTTAGGACCAATTACTTCAAAGTCATCCATGCCAGTCAACATGACTTGTGGGATGCGTACAACTTTGAAGTATTTTATTTGTTTCCCCCCTCTCCTTTGAATTAGAAGTAAGTAATCTGAAAAATTGTTATACTACAAATTGAAATAATCGTGAAACGGATACACAAAATAGTTTGCAATATCAAAAACTATGAAACTTATAAGTCACAAATCTACAGTTTACGATGAAAAGCCCCGCAGCATCCCACAAGCATGTACTGTAAGTTTGCGTTGTGAATATTTTAATTGTGTTCCAACTGTACTTCTGCAGGGTTTTGTGACGCTGGTCAATTGCATGCAAGCTATTTACAACTACGGCGCTCGTTCCAAATGGGAAACCAAACTGAAAGAAAAAAAAAGTCCAACGCATATTACACGTTGGTCGTTTGCATTCTAGGGTTACTGGTTTTGAATTGCACCATGGAATTGATATCTTCGGCACTTTTGACTTTCCTCGAAGGGGGTACTTGGGACAGGTTGTAGCGGGCGTAGGGGTTCCCCACGAACACCGAGTTCTGCCTGGGTCTGGCCGCTAGGTGGACGTGAGGGGGTCCCGAGTAGAGGAGGCGCTCGCGCTCCACCGAGGTGAACGAGGCTAACTGCAGAGAGAGGCGCCCGGGGTGGGCGTGCGAACAAGATGGCGTCCGGGGGTGTTTGTATTGAGGCTGATATGGTTCTAACATGCGGATTTTCCCCCATTTGTTAAAGAACAGCACAATGACGAATATCCAGAGGGCTAGGACCACCACGACGATCCCGATCTCCTCGGGCCGCACTGACATGGTCCCCACAAGGATCCCCCGCTCGCTCTCATTTCCTGGAAAATTAAAATGAACGAAATTTGAATGTTTGAAACTTAGAAACCAACATACCAAGGGGTTGTGTTGCAGAAAATTTGCGCGGGACTGAAAGTCTTGCAACACTATCTATATATGGAAGTAGCACAGTGCTCACATTGTTTTCATAGAAAATGTAATCATTATACAATTAAAGATCATGAAAGATGATAGCTTTAGTTTCGTCAAATTCGTCATTAGACAATGGCGAAATTGTACAATGCATGTTTAAAAGACAAAAGTAAAAATAAACATGAAATTGCTTAGCCGCTCATCTTTGTGAACCAAAAGTACCGCGTCTGACATATCAGACCAAAACGTCCAACGCAGACTCGCCGAAAGAATAAAGTTAAAGAGGTTAATTAAAATTTGGGTTTATAACCATTTAACGTATATCAATATGATATCGGGTAAGAAACGGTGTTTATGATTTCCTCACAAAGTGGAATGGTGCTCAAAAGTTTGAGAAAGATTAGAGTAATTGTCTCTCAATTTGTCTCTTCCGAATGGTTGAATTTCACTTTCCTGTCCCTATTTAGTCATCTTCTCTGACGTCAGAATGGTTTCCTGCTGCCAAGTTGACCCCACCAAAAGCTAGCCAGCAAATTTCACATCCGTGCTAATTCACCAACGCATGCATCAACAGACATCGTCATGCACCATAGGCCTAGAAATGCACGTTAGTGGACAATGACAGAAATCGGGTCAGCGGCGATCATTACAGAAATAACGCCTCAATAAAAACAATTTATCTTCTGAGAAAAATGCAATTCTCAAATAGCACCGATTTTACTTGCTCAAAAGGGGTTATAGCCGATGAAACCTCAGATAAAATACAATCATTGCAAACCAAGAATCATAAATACTGTGACAAAATCAAAATGCGTTGTAAGGGCATACCACGTGACCGGTGCGGAGGGCGTTTCATTAATGTATTCTGGGTGGTAAACATCATTTGATTGCAGATTTGATACAACACTCCTTATTTTTATGACGAGCTTTTATGCGAGGCTTTGCTTTATGACTATTGCCTCATAACGCTGCGTGGCATCCCTTAAATGACGCAATATAACATTTTATCATTGTTACACTAGGCATGGTGGTGACCTGGCTATACAGGGTGCACGTGAATGGATGCACTGAACACCGAATGCATGATGTAATCGATGAATAAAACTTTATTCTACATGTTCTTTGATATTTATTAATAATGGTAATAATTGCGAGCTTCCTTCCCTCACCCCTAGGATTTCGATGATCGTAACATCGGTTTTAATCAGATTCCATGAGCAATTCCGAAGAGTGATTTCAATTTCTACAATATGGAACTTTTGTAAACAAGTTGCACTGAATGCTGTACAGTAGGCTATATTTAACCCACTATAGCCTAGTACACACAATCTTGTTTTTTCAATTCATAACGAAATGAATTCAAAATGTTATATTTGTAAATTTTTTTTGCACAAGCGACTTTACGACTGCCAAAAGTGCCATTCGTAAAGATTCTGCCTGAGTACCTCTACTGTATAATACACGTCCGTTATAAGTACAGAGCATTGCAATCATGTAAATTATGCGTAGTTTTAAAAATTATGCGCGCTAATTCATTAGGCCTATACATGTATTTAGTTTTCTGATTATGAATTTCATTTTCATATACGCAGTTATACATGTATATAGAGGCGCCATCTGTGTTTCGTTACTCGAGGGTTATAAAGATCAACTTGGGAATGCAATTCATAGACAGAAAAGTGAAATGAAATTGGCGTTAACAATGAAAATTGCACTAGAATATTTGAGGTAATACAGTTATTGATTTCTGTCATAGATTTTCAAATTTGAGCAACCCGAGGGATTCATCAATAATGCAAATGCAGAGCAATGGCTGGCATATCAATTATGAATGCAAATATTGGCGCAACAGTGCGAAGTTATTGATCATCCATTCTTTGAAACAAATTGGATTTTTATGATGAATTTTCATTAAAATAATTAATCAGTGCTGCTTTGCCTTCCCACCAGGATGTTTCGGCGTCTCTTTAAAAAATCAATAATTTAATCATCGAATAACCTTGTTAACCGGCAGTGAAATTTTAAATAATACCAAACCATAATTAAGCTAAAACACTTCACGGTCTATAGAGAATATAAGTTACCCCAATGCCCTGAAGTAATTACCTGATAATTTGAGACTGAATTAAGGTGGTAACATACGAATCAATGTGTTTGCTGGATAACAGGTAATTTTAGGCATGTCCGAAAAAACATTTATAAAAATTGGCTACACATTACGCGATATCAATTGTTCCAGTTGTATTCATTTAAACCCTTCATATATAACCCTTCAATAAAACCTTCATTAATTAAAGCGTTATTAAATTCAATTTGGCATTTTAATGATTAGGCATTACTATGATTAGTAAAGATTAGTATCATAAATATGCATTTGATTTTTCGAGCACACCTAACAACACATGAAATTTGTGAAGAAATTGCCTCGACGACGTCCTTTTAAACGACCTTTTAAAATTAAAACGAACTATACATAGCATTCTACGACTTCCAAAATAACCAGCATCATTCGATATGAATAATACATTTTTATGTACAAGGTTTCCATAAACAGGCAAATATGATTCAACATGTACAAAAATTGTATAAAATTTACACTGAAGTTAACACGATTCAGCCTAAATTTGCCTTCTTTCGCCTTTCAAGAATCGACCAAATTTATTTAATCGTTCACTTTAGATAGTAGGCATAATTTGCAGGGTCAATGATTCCCTCGATATTTTTAAACTGCAAAGCCTCAGGAGAAAAGTCACAAAAATAACATACTTAAGACTTTTAAATTATGGTCTTGCTCCCAACTTACATTTATTAGTTTATTTGTTATAATGAAAAACCTATCTCCGCTAAAAAAACAACTAAAAACTGTTTTGCTAAGGGCTTACTAAGACTAAAATGTCATTATTTTTACAAGAATGCTTTCACCGAAATATACGCCTTAGGTTAACTATAACCATGCCTAACAACTTCAATCGAATTGGATGGAAACAATTGAAAACGAAGCCTGCAGCTAAGAAAATGCAAAGATAAACACATGACCCTTAAAAGGATTTCCGAGTAAAAAAAAACAAAAGCTGTGTTTGTTCAAAGTACCCATCAAGAAAATAAAACTAGGAAGTTGGAGCTTATGGGCCCTCTCTATATATCTGAATTGTGTTTTCACGTATTTACTCGAGACTCCTTGCACGTACGTATTTCACAAAATGGATTGTTTGATTTACACTGAAAATGTTCAATTTCTCCTTAGCTGCAAATGCACAATTCATGTAGACATTGAGTGCCAGATACGAGTCACGGTTGAAATAGACAACTAGACTCGTGTTTTCAGGTCCCAAAAGATCTGATAGACTGCGTTTTTCAATTCTGTATACATTTGCAGTATATGGGGTATTCAGACAGAAGCTTTGTAATTCGCACTTAAGCAGACGTAAACTTATGTGAAAAATCGATACGCAAAATTATTTGAAAACACTTGAGTTCGCGACTGCCAAAGTGCGATTCGCAAAGTTTATATGAGAACCATGCATGCATTAGTTTTATCTCGCGAGTTTATTCCGTAATTCATATGCGAAACACGAATATACATCCGTAGATAATTTACTTAACTTTTGCCACGTTTTAAACATGTCATATTTTCGTTGGAAATAAAATACCTCTGATTCAATATTTCATATCACGAAGAATGCATGCTGATGTGAGTTGCTATTTGTGACGGAGGCTGTACAAAGCGCAGCATCGTGATGTTTGAAATCAAGGGAGTAGTTGAGGCACTCTCATTCTTCATTCGATTCTTGAAACAATCTTTCCACATCCCTTGACATCAAATAAGAAGTGCGTTCGCATGTCAAATCCTATCAAGTTGCGCGAAATCAAAAGCAGCTTGACTACACTAGGCTTTTTGCGCTGAAGATGCAACATATCCAAATTTAGAGAAAGCGGCTGAAATCCCCCCAACCGTTTCGGAACAGACCATTTATTACTGTGATAAAATCGACCTCTACCGAGCTTAATATCAATGCTATTTATTTCTTTTCCCATTATCTTTATATTATCTGTGCTGGTACCCATATGCGAAGCCATTACTTCTCTTCTAAGCCTACCGGGAGAATCATATTTGCAATTTGGAGGCTCACAAAATGCCCCCCTTAAAATCTCATTGTTACGAAAGAAGAAGAAAAAAGATGCTGAAAAAGTCTAAAGAAGAAAGCGCCTCGAGTTATTTGGCTGCTGAAGATTGCATTCTCATCGGATTTTGCATTAAAATCGCTTCGAAATTGAAGCACCGATTTCATCAACCCTCAGGCAAGAAATGCATTTTGGATGGGGGAAATATTTAAAATTGCCACGCACGTTTGGCACATAAATCAACTTGCACTTTTCATTCTGGTATACATTATTACGTAGAGGGAATTTTGGTGCTCTCGGAATTTTAATGTCAGTGCCATCAGACTTTATGTTGCCCACACATAATGTAGGCGAGAGACTTTACAGAAATTGCACTCGTTAACCAATTTAATTATGCATGTGCGACAATAGAAAAGCGACAAAAGTAGAAATAAAACGAGCAAATTCCTGTTCAAAAAAACAACTGCAGGTACTAATGTATGTCAAAAAGAAACAAAATGAAAAAGCGACATACAGCGTGAATCTTGCACTTGAATTATTTGCAAGGTTAAAAGGAACCATAAACTAAAATCTACAACGACGAGATTAACATAAGAATCTAGGGAAAATAACTTTGAAATTTGTTTATGCAGTTTAATGCACATATGTATTCCCAGCATGTACAAAAATTCATAACTCCATGGAAAGTTCCAGAATTTTGTAAAAATGCACGATTACCTACATGCACTGTATGTATTGAACTGTTCTGTCTAGCTTTTAAGTAGGCCTACGTTTTGAATAACGATTCTAAACACTTCATTTTTAATTAGATTTTAACCATTGCATGTTAACTATACCCAAGAAATAAGGAAATACAGTATATAAATGAATGAGGAAAGTTTTCAATTTGAAATACATGTCGTTGCATTCGTACGTATAAAAATACAGATGTATTCGCCAAGCTGTAAGTCTGCGATTAATTTATTATTTTGACCAATAAAGCTAAATTGTCCGCCTTCCTGTTTAATTGTCCTCTCCATTTCTTTAGGGTTAAGAAGAATGTGTCCTCTTTGCCCCAAATGTCAGTGGCCCTCATCCATCACGCGTGTCATCCTGTATAGAACATACCTCAGGGCGCTCTTTTTCACAAAATTGATTAATTGGCTTTGCAATCCATATATCGATTTCCCATGAAACCAAATTCGATATAGAAGAATTGGGACGAGATAAAATAGCGAAACCAAAAACAAGGCAAATTATAGATGGCACACGCGTCAAAATAAGGAAGGAAATAAGGAGGGATTCTAGAATGTGTAGAGAGGAAATTTGAAGGATTTTCCGGGTATTGTCATAAGTTAAAATGTCAAAGATGAAAAGTAAACGCGCAATTAGGTTAGCTAACATTTCCACTAATGACTATCCGAAACCAATTACAGATACATCTATATACAAAACCTCCGTTTATTAAAGTTCAAATATACCGACCGCAGCTATCAATTTCATCCATTGTGAACTTTTCATTAAAAACTTAAAAATAAAAACAATTTGATATGACTAAATTGAACGGCATAACACTAGATAAGATACTCGTGTGAAACTATCGAGAAAGTTACGAAACGCATATAAAAAGTTTTAAAAAAATCCTATTTATTGTATTACAATTTTTTTTAAGCTGTGGCCTCATTCACGATCCATCCGCCTATAGGGTAGAAATAAGCTTCATCTTTTTAAGTATGAAATAAGATTTTCATCTTTATACATGTAAGTGCAGTTTACTGTATATCGGTAAGTTCAACTATTTGCAACATTTAGTTCTTCAGTAGTTGAAATCAGCTTTCGTTCGCTACATGAACTTTTAACGACTATCACTAGGCGTTTTCAATTATTTTGAGGAATAAATAAAAGAAACAGAAAATGCGTTTAAACCTATGTAAAAGTCACAATAAAACTTGAAACTTCTTTCAGACGCATATTGAAAACGTCTGATAAGCTTTCCCAGCAGCCATTTTATTGTCTAAGTCAGTTGAAACGAAATTGAAAACATCAATGCATTGTTTTATTGTGGGCATTAAACCCTCCGCGCGTGCTACGAAGCCAGAACCTCACTGAAGACGATGATTAATGGGAAATTCGATCCCCTTTAATCACTCTCTAGAAATGCATAAAAAATACAACCGTACTGTTCAGCCAATTGGAAACCGCGCAGCAATAGTGCCACTTTCAGCTGTTTTTTCCCCAAAATGTCCCTATGTTCTACCCGATTGCCCCCCATTAGGGAAGCTGCGACTTTGACAAATGGATGCTGTCCAAAAGCTTGTTTATCCCCATTTCTCAATCCAAGACAGCTTCTGTTACATGACCACTAGCCAGATCTCGTGTTTAGGCTTTTTTGTTGTAAATGATATCTTCAAGAGGAAGAGACAGTAAGAAGATAAATCTGCTCAGAAACAATTTCATGAAAAAACAAATAAATTAATAATGCATCAGTGAAAACGACAAATCACTTATTGAAGGTGGCAGCAGCAGCAATACCGAACATTTCACCTCCATTCCTATTTACGATGAAGCGATTTTAAAGTTCATGGTCCCCACAAAGGGGGGCCTATTAGGGTTCTAACATGGGAACCCGGGATTTGGTGTTAATATAAATGTAACCTTTGTGTCATCAATTAAATCGACTTATTTTATCCTAAATCCTGTAGCGCATCACGCTGTCCACACCCTTAGTAGGTAAGGGAACCCGCTAAAGATCCTGACCCGGGGTCTCCTTTTACGATGTAGGAACTATGCAAAAGTATGTATTTTCAATAGTAGACATTTAGAATCATAGTTTTTAATTTCCAAGTACGAGTATTGATGCGAGCCATAATTTTACAAATTAGTTTGTTATTAATTCACTGAACATTTAGTGAAGAATACAAGTCTCATATTTTGGTACTCAGTGTACAGAATATCAACAAACAATTGCTGTTGTTCTAAAACGTGCGTTGCATGGTTAATTATTAATTTATGAAAAGTCTATTGATAGCAAAACAAATTGGTGTGAAATTTAAACGCCAAAATACGCGAATGCGATGTGATGGATGAGAAATACTGACTTTGTTAGTAATTTGGTGCAGCATTTCATCAAGACTTCATTAAAAATGCAACGAAGAAGGTTTTTCGTTTAAAACGATCCTTATTTTTCACGACTGCTTTCGTGGTAATTTCGCCAAATGATCGCTTAGAAAAGGCCAACGTGTGACAGGAGTTTAACACGCACTTTGGGTGATAAATGGTTTTTGCATAAATTTGCGAAAAATCCCATCTGTGCAAGGGTTTCTATTTCGCGGAGTTTCTTATTAATTTCGCAGAAATGAGGTTAAATCGAGAGTGAATTCAGGTCTAAAATAAAAGCCGACTGTTAACTGCAGCTGTTATTAATCGATTTTAGGGTAATTGAGGGGGTGGGTTGTGGATGAGAAGCCATCAATTTGATTAATTGAATTGCAGACTTTGCATCGGCTTAATCGGTGAAACTCGTTACGAGTGAATAATTGGAGATTGGAATATTTAAAATAATTTGCGCTTTCGCGAACTTCTTGCTGGCAAATTAACCGATCAGAACTCAAACTTCAAATTATACAGTAGGCCTACATCTGAAGCCAAGAGCAAGAGCTTCGAACATCGCTAAATTAAAAATCTCCATTCGAAAAATTTAACAACTTTGAGAGAACTACACCGTTGATATTGCTACATAGACCACAGAACAACCGGAAATGGAAATAAAACGTAGATCAAAATTATTTGCCTATTTTCGCAATGTTGATTTTTTAATGCGAAGAAGTTTTTATTCGCATTAAAGAATGTTACTGTTTGTAACACGTTTTTTTACACTTAGAATATTCGTGTGTACAGCTAGCTATACGATCGTACAATAAAAATACTGATACGCGCAGATATCGTACAGGTATTGTATAAAATGCAACTAAATTAGTATTATAAATTAAATTTTAGAATAACCGCCAATTTATCTAAAGGTATTTTTCACACATTTTATTCTTAGGTTCAACTTCCTGTTAAGATTTAATTTATTTAGACTCGAGTTCTGTAAACATTAAAATTGTTGATTTTGTATAATTTACATTTTGCATGCTGATCATGCTGTTACACCAATAGTTTTGTAAATTTGACATACGACAAATGTTAACATGGCGTGAATACATGTAAAATAAGTCAGAAGGAGAATTTCTCGGCTCTGATATCTTCGATAAATAGCACTAAAATTGCAAAATAAGTAGAGGTAATTTAATAAAATGGCAAAAATATTGAGAATAACGAGTATCAATTTCAGAAGACTATTTCATGACTTTTAACAATAACAATGCTGTACTCTGCAAAGACTTAAAACTTCTAAAAACATTTACTAGAAATTTCATTTTTGTTACAAAAATGGAAATGATCAATTAGTTTTGTTAACGTTATAACCTATTCGCATTTTCCTTTTTTTGAACAACACAAATGTTAATTTTTCTATCTCCTTGATAAATAACTCCCACAATTTATCCATAATGTCCCCATGCATTGAAAAAGTAACATTTTTCTTATTCGCTGGTGTATACACGACTAGCCAGGATAAGTGGATGTATTACCCCAGAAGTTATCAAAATCATAAAAAATGTGGTCGTTTAAAAACCTTTTCAATTCTCTGAAAGGCATGTGCAAACAGTGCATGCAATACATTACGCAAGTTATTCAAACGCTATTATTTCATTTTATCATTTTATCGGGAAAGAAAACATTCCAGTTTGATAGTTGCTCTCCAATTTCCTCATTTTCTATCGACAAAACGATTCTAGATCAATCGGCATTCTACTTCTCGGTTTTTAGGTAATAATACTACGAAATGATATCAATTTTCAATTTAAGTTCAAGGGGTCTTGGCGTAGACTTTCCATCATTGAAAAATCCATAACAAAGGAAGTGGAGAGAATGAAACTGCTCTATATACTTTCATCTTTCAATAAATAATAAAATCGAGCGAGGAATATACGAGCTATATAGTACATAAATATCAACGAAGGCTGTATAAATAATAAATGTACCATTAATATACAAGTCCAACATCGGCTATGAATCAAGTGGGAATAATGTCATAAAAATAACTTAAATTGGTTTATTTATAGCGAATTGATCCACGTGCGAAAACGTGTACCTACAGTATGCCCTCGATCCTTACGTCGATGAAAGTTCCCAATTCTACCATTGCTGAAGTGATATTTCAAATGAGAAATCCTGCATTAATGAAGTGTTTTTAATAATTATTATAGTTTTATTACACTTTTCCTAGGCATTCGTTCGCAGTCGCTTTATGGATGATATTTGGTCTCATTTTTTAAATAAATTGACAATTCTTTAACTACTACAACTGAACTAGACGACAACTTGCTCATTTCGATTATTAAAGTTTTGATAAACGTGCCACTTACTGGGAGTATCGGTATCGAAGAGAACGACATCGCTGTGATTGGATCGTCCCTGTGGTGTCACCGCCGAAACGTGAACCTGATACCGAGTCCCAGGCCTCAGGTTGTCCAAAATGATGAGACGTTTGTCACTGTCAGCTTCTTGTATAATATCGTATCTAAACAAAAACAATGTTAGTAATTAACAAGCAATAAATCTAACTAAAGCATTAAAACCAATAATAATAATGTACCGTAGCAGTTTTATACCAAAATAAACATTTCAATAAATACGATGAAAGACAATTGTCTTACTTAAAACTCTAATATTGTTTCACTTTATTTTTCCGAAATTTTTGATTCGATCAATCAACATGCAGGTAAGTGTCATTTTAATTAAGCGAGCATTAGTAAAATGAACACATTACAGAAGTTATGCAGAATAAATTTAGCCTGCATAGGATCTGGGTATGATATGAACTCAGTGATCTATTCCGTAGGTTTGGATATGCCTACCACCAATTTTTTTTAGATCACAAAGATAAAGTTTAAACAAGAAACAGTTGTCACTTATTTATACGAGCACATCTCTCGAATCAATACCAAACCGAACACGTGTTAAGCTTACAATTCGAGCTAATTCGGGTGACAGCTTCTAACTCCGATTTGGGCCTTGGCTAAAACCCCCACCTATCGCATTAATAAACAAACATAGATGAGCAACAATCATCGAGAAAACGAAACCGCACACGTTGGTGCAACACCATCTTAAAATAGCAACGTGCAGATTACGTGCCACTATGCCAAAACACTTGGCCTTTACCAAATACATAATGACAGTTATATAAAACGTGCTATTACTGTCCTTTGTACTGCACAGAACTTGCTGAAGTCTTAGAAGTCTACGATATATTTTGCCTGGGTTTTCATTCACTTAGTAGGTAACTGAGTTTTTGTAACTTTGTCAATTTTGTAAAGTCTGCTTACAACTTCGATCAAAAAATATTTCCTATAAATAAATATTGTTAAACGGATGAGGATATAAAAATGAAGTCGAATCATTTCCTTATACGTGTATAAGTACGAAATTTACTTTTTGAAATACACTGTACTAATTTCAATCTCAGTGGTATTCAAAAGTGTAGCAAGCATCGTTGAGATTTCAAGAAAGTCAAATAACGTTTCAGTTCGCTCTATTGGGTTCATTTAGTTTAGGATATTTACTCGGCCATTCCCTGGGGCATATTCTGCATGGTTGACATCGGTCAGCAACGTTTACGTTAGGAATTGCCTTCCACAATCTTATTTCAGACATGATGGGATTTAATTTCTTCTCTGAACGAATTTTCGCCCTTCTGAACATTTCTAAGTTGATGTCCGTCTTAATCCTTCAAGAGTATAAGTCCCGACAAATGGCGCATTTTTGTTGATAGTGTTACGCCCAATTTCCCTTTTGTATTGCATTTCAGATAACCCTCGGTGTTGATCAATCTGAAAGCTAAGCAATAAGACGTGCTGAAATGCGTTTTGGTAGTAAGTTAGACGACATCAGTTAACCTCGAGGCTTACATATCGCTTAACGACGCGCGGAGCTTAGCTTCCTGCGTTGAAAACCCAATGAAAGCATTAATTGGAAATCTTTTCGGTGCTGGCTCTCACCTATTAGTCGTTCCCAATATTTGAGCTAAGCGCCAGGAAATCTACACAACGTTTGGCATTGTATTTCCTCACATATAAAAAAAACGAAAAACAAAGGTGGAGGAGGAGGATCTTCCAGCATTAATCGGAACATAAAAGATGGTTAAGTGCACGAAATGAAGAAGAAATTAAGCCGAGGAACTAAATGGTGAGGGTTGGAATTGGCTATCTTTGTTCGCTCTGATTTGTTCTCAACAATCGTGATTTCGTTATACCCGTATTACGCGCGAAGATTAATTATTCAATGGCATATCCATAAACATCTTTCGTTGATCACGATGATGCAGCATAGATCACCGCAAAAACAGTCAACCTCCTAATATTGGCTGCATTTTAAATAATGTAAATGTTAGAAGAAACGGGGTTTTATCATCAGCAATTACACGAACGAAATTGAATTTGTGACCTTAAATTTTCGAAATTTAAGAAATAAATTGGAAAAAACTTTTTATTGTTTATTTAAGTAAAGGTGAATCATAATAGAGCATTTCTGTCAAAATTGGATAATTTATTGAGTAATTTTTATTAACTGATCTTTCTTCAAATTTTCAGATTGCTAGAAGGATTGAAAACAATCAACCAAACTTAAACGAGGAAAAATGTTGCCGAATATTTTCTGCTTTGGAGAGAGAAAGTATATTTCTAGCTAAACGTATTTCGGATATTCAATGTACATGTATCTCACAAAATTGTAATTGTTTCAATGCGCACTTTTAAGATGGATCATAAACACAATTCCAAATTTCTGACGGGTAATAATAGTGCTATAGTTGAGTTTTTATACGAAATGCTTGAAACTATGAAAATGTACTATAGGGATATGTCAATTATGTAATTACCACGCAAATACAGTATTCGAAGTTTTCAACGTAACGGAAAGAATAAATTGCACTCTACATGTAATGTACATAATGGGCATTCTATGACCCACACTAATGCGTGCAACATTCAGAACGATCTCAGATGTAGTATTCTCATAATTTTCATTCAAAATTACCCGCAGTTTTGAAAATTAAACAGTAAAGGTTGGTAAAAACCGCAGATTCAAACAAATGGAAGTATACATGCAGTACGTGACACGAAAATAAACATGTTATACTGAACATAAATTTGTTGAATTTTCTTTTTTTGTCGTATTTTGTAATATACAGTACTGTATGTTATTTCCGATAAAATAATGATTCACAAGGAATTGGATTTTCAATTTGTTTCGCCCAAAATGACAAATTCCTTTTACCATCTTTATAAAACATGGATTTATTGAGTCACGAATAGAAATGTCTCTCAGATAATTGAGGTGCCCAACAACGGAAGTAATGAATGCTTATTCTACGTTATTTGCATAATTATTTAGCTAATATAAATTCCAATTAACATAATTGGTTTCGCAATCGATCCAATTAGCTCTCAAAGAGTCAACTGAAAATATATATATGTTCAATCATATACATGTATGTATATACCGGTATATATTTAGGGATCTACACATATGTTAAAACGATGTGCATGTTTTGCTTTTCGTCTAGATTGGGAATTAAATCGAAAAGAAAAAAACGAAAATAAAGTAGGTGAAAAACACCATAAAAAGCCCGTTAAACAAGTTGACAAGATTCATATATGTTTGAACATGATGACTACGTGCATTATGCCTTTGCCAGCCCCTAAAAAGGAAGATTTTAAATCCGCATATCAACAACTCTGGCATGAAAAGTTCTGAATCTAAATAGAAAATTGTTTTGTATATGAAAAGTAACGTGTGACCTAACCTATTTATGTCCAGCAAAACCAATATTTCTATAAAGTGTAAAGACTAAGTAACATTTAGGTCACTAAAGAAAAAATGTCAACTCATTTTAAAAATATAAAATATCGGTCATTTTGCTGCAGCACTGAAGTCCGCATTTCGACGACATAGTATACGCTATTCATAGTTTATCAATGTTGCCTGATTTTCATAATTGTAAACATTTCCAATACTCATTAATAATTAGTGAACTTAAAAAAATAACTGAGTATAGTGAATTTTAGCAAAAATATCAAACGCTAGCACATCGCAATTAAATAGTTTAAATAGTCAATTTTTTTCTCTTGCAATTTAAGCATTTAAAATTTAGATTATCCCGTGTCGCACTTATCAGGCGTAAATGACTTAAATGATAATATATCCATTAGTTTATTAGTAGTAATTTACTAACATTGACTTAATATTTGATATCAAATATTTCGATCTCAGCATTGGCGAATATTCTAAAAAATCACTATATTATAATTATTTCTCAACCTACATATCAGAATTTTGAACACCCTGTATACATGTTTGTAAAAGCATATTGGCATCTAAGAAAAAAATGATAATGGGAATTAACTGTCTTCATAATACGCTATGTGCGTCTGACATATGACGAAGGAGGCATTAATAACATGGACGGACGTCACTTCGGTTGTCAACCACCAGTTCAAAATAAACGCGTTGTTATATCATTCACAGCCGTTTCCAAATGTAACTATCAACACATTGATCTTTGCTGCGTGGTGATAAACCCATTAGAGAAAAACGGCGCACAGATACCAGGGAGAAAAATTGTCCTGAAATGAGTCTTGACACGTGGTAACATATTGCAGTATTAATAGCGTAATGCGTTTGGCAAATTTAACTAAAGGCACCGACGAAAATATTTCCATTAAATTAGATTGTTATATTCTAAAGCGTGAAATTCAACAAGACACCATCAAAGAGCCCAGCAGCATGATGCCACAAAAGCAGCATTAAGCTAAAAGCAACTAAATAACTAAAGGCGTAACATGAGATGTACAATTATAAGTAGCCTACTTAAAACTTACTTCAAAATAAAAAAAAATTGAGTTGGCAAGCTAAATTTCAGTTTACTTAATTAAGTTTCCATTTCAACGCTGCGAAACGCACAGTATGTTAATGTTTTCACTTAAAATTAATATATTAAATTTACTTCAAGTTTCCAGTAAGACTCCACACTACAATGTATTAATGAAATCAATATGATATACTTGAATTTATTTCAAGCTTTTGATCTTTTATCAAATTTTGTCAAGTTGTAGTTTTGGACTCATGAGTACATAATACTGCAATAATGGTCCAATAAAGGCCATAATTATTGGCAATCCCTCATAGCAAGAATGCTTGCAGTGATTGCTGCCCTCAGGGGCATTTCGTGTATTGTCGGCTTTTGAAAATAATTCACTGAAAACAGAATTGCATGGCTGGAAAATAGCCAAAATCCGAGTAAACGCACCGAGACTGACTCAATTGTGGGAATATTGTTCCGAATCTAAAATTTAGAAATGTCACTAACCTGAATGCAGGCATTCACTGATATCACGTAATCTCACAGAGATTGCATCCCTCCAGGGACACGAGCTGAATACGAGGCAGATAAATAAAACTGCATAGCATTCCGTACTTCAGTTCTAAAGCACAGAATTAATACTGCATATTGAAAATCACTATCATAAATAATATGAGACTGCGAAAGCGTGAGAAAAATTCTAACGTTTTCCATTTTCGCCTCAGCTTCCCTTATTTTTTAACCACTTTGTCACCAAGCAACCAATCGGCCTATTTTGAGAAAAAAAAATTCTGGGATTCTGGCGCAGTTACATTTGATTTCACGTAATTAAATTGATCTCTAACTTATTCGAAAGATTGTTTGAATATATAAAACTTGAAAAACGTTTCCTCACAAACATGCATCTAAAAATTTCCAGCTCAAATATACTCAAATATTGGTTGAAATATTAACGAAAAGAAATTTTAAATAACTACAACAGCAACTATTATCTGTCCCTTGTTACACATTAATACAGTTAGCATTTCATCATCTTTCAGAGTGCAGACAATGTGATTTGATAGGAAAACCAGAACAAAGGATCATCACGATGATTACGAAAATAATAAAATTCGGAATCCCACAAATATTCTCTACAACAATTTATTTAATAGGACATAAACGGGAAATATGACTCAAAAGTGACCCATAAATATCGGTACAGCATCCTCTACTCGAGATCTACGACTGAAAGTCGTAAAGATAATCTCGGGTAGACGAACGGGGAGAAAAGTACGAAATTTCAGTTTCGTACGTAACGATAAAGACCAAGCAGACTGTTATATCAATATATTCGGCTGGAATGTCAAGAGACTGATTGTTATTACACGAAGCAAATAACACGATGAAAATCAAAAGGACAACAATTGCCTGGAAATGGAGATAGCGAGTTCACTCGACAAGAAACCCAAACAAAGATGAAAGGCAACATTTCCATCAAACCCTCGAAATGAAAAAAAAAGACGAGATAAGTAAACTTCAGCCATGCACATATCATCTTGTGATGCGCACTCAGCTGTCACAGTCGCGAGATGTCAATTTTATTCAGACTTATTTCTGACTCGCTCGACAGAAATAGTGTCGAAACTTTGCTGAATTGCAGTTGATTTTAAACGCGAGGAATGAATCCAAAAGTTCAAATTAAAAAAGTTTTAAAACTGGCTAACGTAAGCCAGGGATAGAGCCAGGTTTAACCGTACCAGAACCCATGGCATATCGTGTGCAAAAGCAGATAAAATTGAATATATAAATAAATTCCTAAAATATTAAAAATATGCAAATACGAAGGATAAAGTTTGAGAAAGTCAAATTAAAAAAGTATTCTGCCCTATAAAACAGCGAAATTAATATTGAAAAAAAATTAATCTGGTTTTGCTTTACATTATTTTAGGTTATTTGCAGTGCTATTTACATTTTCTGTTAAAAGGCATTGCCATGATTATACTGGATATACAAAATACAGAACGTGATGGTATAATTACAGGATGCTCCAAAATTGCATATCGGAAGTAGATAATAAAAGTATCCGGGAAGAAGTATTCTTTCATGATGTAATACTTGTATTTAGTTTTTTCATGCCTTCTTTCGTTGAAAATATAAAGATTTTGAGATTAGCAAAATTCTTGATGATAATTGCCAAAAATATGGCTAATAATACTCTTTAGTCATTTTTGCCTGTCACTTACTGTACGCATAAGTTTTCGAAAAACCGTACGAAGTAATAATTAGGAATCTCCGCAGAGACTTATCAATTGAACCAGCAACAGAGCAAATAACAATTAGTAGTAGACGAATCTTATTTCAGTAAGTATAACCTAATTCCCTTGAAATTGCCTACACCTAATTACCCAGAAATAATCAAGTTTCGCTACGAGCTTCTGCCATTTCAATTAACTTATGGCAACGGAGCTCGAACAAAATTAATCCGTTAATTAAATTTCCATTTAATGGAATACAGCTGCTTGAAAAAAGGTTAATTAAATAAGTTCAGTACAACAAAACTTAGTTTCGAGTATTTGTTTTCGGAACTCAAAATTCACATTTTCCGATTTTTGTCGAACCCATACTATTATAATAAAACTATAACACAATAGGATTAAACAATAGGATATTTCACGGTGTTTGAAGCCAGACACACGGACGCTCGCAACTAAGTTATATGAAGGTCACCACATTTTGTCATGTCTGCTATATTTCATTTAGAAAATTTTCACATAAACAACTATAAATAAATAGATTGCCATGAGAATAGCGCAGCTGAAAGCAAATGCTACATCATATTATACTTTATATTATCTGCCTAATTTATAAGGAATGCATATTATTAAATGAGTTTTAGTTGTTACGTGACACGCAACGCTTGTAAATGAGCTCTAATTAATCCGAATTTATACCTTGGAGATTAAACCACAATTTTTGCCTATAGTTGACAATTTTTTCACCCATGAATTTTTACGCCATGTAGCGTTTAAATTAGACGACGATTTTAAATTCATCAGCGGGTGCCAATGTAATCGCGGATTAAATGGAGACTACGTGCATAGTGTTTTCATGCAAAGGGGGACGTAAATCTGATTGGGGAATAAACTTGGCAAAAAACAAATACTGCATCTTGATTTCAATTCTTGTCACTCCTCTGTCGATTGTTCATCTCCTTGACAACTGTAGCCACTTAGGGCCGGTTGCACCAACCGGGTTAAAAACCTGGGGTTTACTAACCTTGGATTAAAATTTGCCTCCTTGTTAACCTCCGGATTAAATGTTTGTGTTGCACCAATTAACTCTCGATGAAATAGCCCCTGGGCACAGTATACGAAATATAAGTAGGTGCACTCCATTGATGTTTTTGGCTCCGAAAAACACCGCAGCGCGCCAAGTGTACGAAAGTAACACTAAGATGAAGCCACGCCCATCTTAACCCGTGAAACCAAAGAACACAGGTGAGTGACTTGTTGCCTACGATTCGTTTACAAGCGCAGGGCGTGGCTTCATCTTAGTGTTACTTTCGTACACATGGCGCGCTGCGG
>JAQGAO010001277.1:0-25474 GCA_034697705.1 Ommatoiulus sabulosus
GATAGGGTGGTCGGGAGGTCGCATCGCGCAATACATAGCACGTGATCGGTTTACACCCACCAGAACATGCACCTGCATCTGGTGTAATGAGTCGAATTCGCCATAAGATGAAGCCACGATTCGTTTACAAGCGCAGGTTATATGGCTGAGGGCGAGTTTGTCTACGCCAACAGGGCGACGCTGCAGTGTTTTTGCCAAGAAAGCAAAGTGTCGACACGTAGTGATCCTATATTTATACTGTGAATTAACAGTAACGGCAATACAAAAAGAATACATGTAGAACATATTCAAAAACACGTGCTCTCTAGCATTCAAATCGTGCATAGCTACACTTTTTACCAATACTGATCTGTGTGCCACCCTGTCTTAAATATCTGCTTTCTGATTTCCAACGCTTCTTGTAAGCTCAGCCTGGCTCGGCTTAGCTTTCTTTGTGTGCGCCCTCATTTAAAAAGCATACCGCATTCTTATACCGCCAGTGTACGCTGAGTGGTAAGCGCCTGCGATGAGCATTCACTGTGTTCTTACCCTAACTATGGAGTGGAATGCCGAGAATTATACATTTCGGCGTATTCTAGAAAACTCAAAATTTCCAACTTGAATTACAGTATACTGTAATCGGTTTCCCCAGATGTTTTGTCAGTTTGTTTTAACATGTGCGAAAACATTCGTGGGAACTGGGGATCTAAAAAGTTTAAAATTTTAGGATAATATTGAAAAGGTTACGAAATGAGATGCAGTATCCTGAAATTTTCGGAGACTTGTCTACGTTGCGCGTGCTCTATAGATAATAGTTACTGCCAACGTCACCTGTGGTAGAAAGGCGCGGTAATCCACGATCGAGCTATCCAATAAGCAGTTTAAGGACCCTGTTACGTTTCTGCTGCCGCTTGCATTTATTACCTACTGGCTAACTTGGCGGAAAAAACAATGGCCCGTTATTATTATACCTTAAGACCGTTTTATGTCCCTTGTTTGGAAGAATAAGCGATGGCCGTCCTATAAGGAACGCTACGGCGCTCCAGCTTCAGCGGCTGACCTATTTTGATTTTACAATCTTCTCGTTTTTCGCTGGAGAATAAAAAAGGGGAGGAAATAAAAGAGATTCAGGAGATGCCATTATAAGAAATGAAGTCAGGACGGAAGTACGTGCGTGGAGGGGGGAAAATGGCGGATTGGGAAGGGCGAATATAAAAGGAGTTGGAGGGGGGTCATGAACCCCCTTCCCTTTATCCTACGCTCCCATTTTATTTCCTCTGCTCTGGATCCGTAAAAACAGAAAACGTAATAATGTAAAATCTGCGCTTTTGTTGCCGGCGTTTATGCTAATAACCGTGAATCTGCATTCGAAAAAAAAGCCAAAAGCGAAGAAATTTTGAAGTAAAGGTGAAATTTGGAGAGGTTCCAGGAGCCTCATCTCCTCTTAAACTTCGCTGCGAATCCTAAGAGCGAGCGCCATAGGGGGCGCTGCACGAGGGTTGGAAGACATATGGTCGATGCGTTGCGCAAATTGTGCGTGGCTCCCGGATTTAGAACTATTTAACAACTTCATAATTTACTGAAAATAAACGCGTATAACGAGTTTTAGTTAGTTAATTGTCAAATGGTAAAACATCGAAAAAGAAAACTTCCAATATAAACTTCCATTGTAAGTTGAGGGAACCAATGAAGTATGAATGAGGGGTGAATAGTTTTTTTTAGCAAATTATTTCCTGTTTTTTTTCCTTTCACAAATATTTGCGTGGAAACCATTTTTCATCACTATAAGTAATCGCTGGTATACACTTCACGCTATCCGTACATGCAGTCGAATGGGCTTATCTAATGTTTGTCATAAATCTAACCGCACCCTTGTATACACGTTGAAATATTTAGGGTTTTAGGTATAGATCTCGCGACTATCACTCCCATTTAACGAGAATTTAAAAATTGATTTAAGGGACATGCGTCGCAAATATTGTTGGTGAAATAAGAAATCACCCGACATTTAAGACCTGCTTAACAAGAATTTTGTTATGTATTTCCGCGCCCAATGCATTAGGATGAAAGAGGATGTGGCGTAATACATGTAGCCTACTGTATTTCACACCATCCGAATTACACAATCTTAACGAAATTCGGTGAAAACTTCGAGTTAATTGAGTTCTGATGTCCATTTTGCTCTTGAGAACTATATATTTCGAGAATGATAAAGATAAACGAGAAAGATAACCGCAATACATTGCGAATTAAGACAGTTTGCAAATTTCATGAATTACATTAATGCGTGAAATGTATAGAGTACAATTAAGTACATGTATAAAACGTATACGAGGAACATGTGAACAGGACGATTTCCATTACAAAAAAACACTTCCTCCTTCACTATTCTGCGAGTTTGTCGACGCAACTTCAGTGAGATACGTAACGATAATCTTATCGTTTGATTTACCTCTATATCAATCGTTGACTCTTTCAATTCTAATAAATTCAAACGAGGTTTTAAGTCAGAATTTAGCGTTATCGTTTCATGGTTTCAGGAAGTTTACAGCTACGCACGATTGTGGGAAATGCATTACGTAATATATCGATGCTGATTGTCCGAGATTACTGTTAGGTTAACCTAGTACAGTATACGCCCACTCGCCCATTGTTAACCATTAATATACAGTATACATATTATGATGCAAACGCTAATCCGAACTATAGTACAAACGGAAATTTTTAGAAATTGTAAACTTGATTATCCGTTTTAAATTCAGTCGAAACTCGTTAAAGCGAATCTCGAGGGACGTCATAACGTGTTCGTTTAAACCGTAAGGTTCGTATTATCAGAAGTCAGACAAAACATGACTTCAACATTATAAGAACTAAATTTCATCGAAGTTTGGATAAAATCTTAGTCCACGTACATGTATATATATGTGAATGGGAAGGTGATGTAACTTCTATCGCGGAATTCCGCGTTATAACATATACATGTATACACTGTAGCATTTCTTACATTGAGAAGAAGTTTTAATTCTTAGCACAAATGCAGGGAAAAAAATTGAAATACTCGAATTCGGAATTTACTCGAATTTCGGAATTCGAACGAAGAAATTAACATTACATGTATTCGTCCATATACAGTACAATATAGATGGGGAATGATAATGAGTTCGTAGTATCAGAAATTTGCACGTATACGCGTGTATACATTCAAACAACAGCGCTTCTTAAAAATCATATAAAATACACTGCATCAGACGTAGAGTATTATAATGGATTTTTTGTCTTAATTGGAAATGCGAGGCAATGGAATTGTGAAGTATCTGCGATGTGGGTTTTTTCTACGTACACACATCACGCCTTGCTCCTTGAGATGTATACGCATGCATATATACAATTTAATAAGATTTCACGTAAAGAGAGAGAGAGACACGCTAGAAAAGCATGCCATGGGATTCCCCGGGATAGCGTGATTTGTACAATACGATTTTTAATCGCCGCAGTACATGTATTTGAGTTGACCACAAGCTATACGTCGAATTTGTGCATTTATCGCACTTTGATCTAAAATGTTTACTCGAATAAAGAAAATGGAAGTGCGACATTTTTTGGTTTCATGGAACGATACTCTTTAAGTCGGGTACACACTAGCCACCAAACCAAAACTAAAAACCACAAACCCCAAACTTTCAACGTAAACTAGTTTCAAACAATTTAAACTAACAATTTTAAACTAAACAATTTTATACAAACTATTTGTGCAAAACCTGAGCGTACACACTGCAACAAACTATATTGACAAAACTCAGCAGACGACAGAGGATATCACCATAAACACAATAGATACGATATGCTGTCGTCTGCAGTATATCATCGATATCGTGCAGACGAAGCGTTGATAGCAGGGAACGCCATACTTAGTTTGTAAACTTGATTTTCTAGTTTTTAGTTTGTCAAAAACAGTTTGCTGCCCATTTTTTTTCGTTGTCACAAAACAGAAATGTTTCAAGCGTGGAGTTTTTAGTTTTGGTTTGGTGATAGTGTGTACCCGACTTTAAATTTGAGATGAATATGACTTTATTAAGGGTGTTCAGAATACAGTATATACATCACGCGAAGGAATTAGCATATTTTAACAAATCTAAAGTACATGTAATTGAAGATGTCATTAATTTCCATCTGACGTTGATCCAGCGTGTCAAAGGGCGCCAAAATCTTTCGAAACGCATCGTTACGGAGTCCGCTTTGGGCCGCGTTGCTGCTGGTTGATGGTCCTGACTCTCATCATCAAGTTTATTTAATTGTACGCGACGTCATTCGATCCAACGATCTACGCAAGATTTGACCCTCTCGATGCGGCGAAAGTGGCGTGATAATTCCATTTATGCAACTTCATTTATTGAAACGCGGAGCATTGTGCTTCGTCTGTAGAAAGGAGGAGGAAACGCCCACAGCCACGCAGTGGCGCCATAGATTGGAAGTGGTGCGATGTTTTATTATATTAGTTTTGTTCGCAATTTCTGGGAAAACAGGCTTTTGGCTAATAGATGAAAATTAAACGGAACGGCGCGATTCGGGGGCAATTTTCTAAAGGAAGCAGATGTACAGGGTGTATAGCTCCGTTATAAAATCCTATATATAATTTATTCAGTTTTATTTCTTTAAGATTTACTTTGATCAACGCTATGAATAGCGATGTAGTTTTTAAATTTCTCAAAAAAGAAACCGACATTTCCCGTCCACGAGTTTTATCTTTTTCGAAAAATACAACGCCTATGGTCACAGTATACATGTACTTAATATCAGTATACCGACTCCGTACGTGTCGGTACCTTTGATGTTCTGGCGTGACCTTAAAAAAGCGTCGAATCGGCATGCTGGTATTTCGTATACAGTACTGCGCTATATGGTCTTAAGAAAATACAGTGTACCTAAGTCAGGTCGATCTTGCTAACACACCTATATTTAAGATTCTTGCTTAAATTCATTCACACATGTTTTCAAAAAATCAAGTTGCAACACAGTATATCCAGTATATGGTTGCGATGTGTAATTTTAGGCATGCCATGGAAATTCCAGTCTGTTTTGAGTTATTTAGGTACTGTCCAACTTTTGCACGGCTCAGTAAATATTCAAACCTGCTGTACGTGTCATTCCGGAAACAAAAACAACTTAGAAGAAAGTAAGATTTGCACTTTCGTAATGATGATTCAGCGCGAGTCAACGGGATTTAGTACTACCTGTGTACGTCTCGCGAACATTCGAATTTAATAAATATTGTCCTCAATTGATGGATGCCTGCAGTAATCCTAATGCATCGGTATACGACTGGAGCCCACTCGTGGGCATGCGCCGTATCCTGTTTACGTAATATACTGTACGTTGCGTAAGTGTTATTTTCCTATATCACCGTCTGCGTGCCAATCTATCAGGTGTTATTTGGCTCGCATCCTTGTCGTTCTGACCTTCGCAAACTACTACGATCGATGATTCGTCGAAACATCTAGCGCCATCTATGGTGCATTCACTGCAACGAAATGCAATGCAAGAAGATGGATGCGAGCCAAATGACGCCTCGCTGATATTGCCACGCAGACTGCAGGGTTACGAAAACGCCGTACAACTGACGGAAGCTTCGCGAATCGCACTTTGGCAGTCATGAAGTCCTCTCGGCGCGCAAGTTGCTGTTTACGATTGCAAATTCCTTATTCGTTATATACCCTTCGATTCGTGGATGAATCCTAGATGTTTATCTCCTCCGTGGCATCATCCTCGTTTCATCCGATATAAAATTAACCCGAAATGTTTACAACGTGGTTTTTCATCTTTCCTCTACTTCTTCTGGTCCGTCGCCCTCGTTTGGCGACTAATGTCATTAGCGGGAATGACAACGGCGCTTTTCCGCCAGACAAAAAAAAAAGGCTGAGGTATGGTTTCGAAATAAATTGAGCCCTCATCCAGCTCATTATCCGAGGAATATTTCACGTTTGCTGAGATTGCCAAAAACAGAAATTGATCGTTTCGGGTATGAAGACGATGCGGATTTGGAGTCATTCGGGACTCGCTTCTTGCCATTAGCCGGATTTGGAGGTGGCAACGGTTCCGGCCTCGTCTTCCTTATCCCTCAGCCGTCAGTCCCCTTTTTATCCTCCATCTATTATCTCTTATGTAAATTGAGCGTTTTTGGAAGGAATGGGATGAGGATCCACGGCGTAAAGCCCAGCTACTCGCGTCTTACTATTTCCCGTTTACGCAGAAATTGAATAAATGCCAAAAACGTTATGGCCCGCCATTTATTCGGCGAAGGCACCGATGAAGATAACTTTTGTTTGGCGCGACATCGTTTTGATTACTGGAACCATCTCAAGAAACGATATTACCAGCGATGATTCGAAACGCATCGAAGCTGACGGCACAGTATACAGTGTACGTAATACCAGTAGGTTCACTCCGTGTCGGCGCCTTTGATGTTCTGGTGGAAAGCATTGCAGTGCCGCCCTGTTGGTTTGCAGATATCAACTCTCCCTCATCATCCGATGACGCTTTGGAGAACGGCTTCTTCTCATGAGAGGGCGCTGAGATAGTGCGGATTTCGGCCTATTTGCAGGGAGGCCACAGGTCAGGGAAGTCAGGGAAAAAAATAGTGGTCAGGGAAGTCATTGAAATATCAGGGAAATTTTCCCAAATAAAAACAAAATGCTATCCCTGCACTCAGTCTGCTAGCAGCTCCATCCCCAATCCTCTTCAATTTCCCTTAGAATTCCCCAGCTAGACTTGTAACAAAATGTAGCGTTTTGCCAAGCTCCTCATTGCAATTGTTATTTTATTTTTTATTATGACAAAAAAATTGATATGAATTAACGAGTAAGTTTTGGTTAGGGAATTTTGGATTTTAGATAGGGAAAAGTCAGGGAAATTGAAAATGAAAATTTTGTCGCCACCCTGATTTGGAAATTTCTGGACCAAACATTCTGAGTCTAATTTTTAGCCAAACCCTTTGATACGTGCACTCACGAAGGAGTGGCTATACTGGGATGGGAATTGAAATCCCACAATCCCATTGCGTCCATTACATGTACGCGCGAGATTCCCTTCCTGATGAAGTCACCAGGTGGCGGGTCGATTTGTAACGGACTGACGGTGACGTCATTTCTTGGCGGATGTAAGCAGCTACCCGCGCTTCATGAGCTACAGTATATGGTGTTGTAATAACGTTTTTAATGTCGCCTTGGCCTTCTCCTTTTTGAGCTTTTAATTATTGTTATTGTAGATGACGAGCATGATGACGCCATCTTTATTGTCATAGTGGTATTTCTCAGCGATGTTCTTTAGAGGCCTTCGAACGTCCATGTTGGGATTTCTTTTCGAGTGCTGCCATGAAAATGTCGCTGGCAGACACGTACTTCTTGAGATGGGAAAGGGGGAGGGGTTATACACTCGCATATAGACGTGTTTGTCAGTTTTTGATCATCATTTGATGTTGTATACATGTAGGCAAAACGCACCGGAAGAAAATTTCCAATTCTCTTTATTTTTATACGTAGAATGGACAGTTTTTAGCAACGCTCGGTCGATGTCAACACTCATGGTTTATATCAATATTGATGTAATTCCGTTTGTTTTGTCAAGTGGGCGCGGATGGCACTGCACGCTATATCATGCTTTGATATCCAGTCATGAGTTTGTAGAAATCAGCGAATGATAAACTTCGAGTATAGGTGGCGCGAGGCCACAAAAATGGCACCGATGTTCAAACTTCTCCAAATTTCAGTCCAAAGAAGTGCTGGAGAATTCGCGTCACGTCCCGTACAATCGTCTCAGCACTTTTTTTTTGTTTGGGGCCCGCTCGCGTTTTTTAGTTATAAAATCAAATTAATTTTTTTTTCTTGTGTTTTGGCACTTCGCGAGAATTCGTCGCCTGAATTGTAAAGTGGATTATTGATTGGGTATATTCTCTCTCTCTCTCTCTCTCGCTCGTTTACTTTAGCTGCTAACGCGTATACGATGCAGTTTTAACATGTGTATATATATACATTGGAACCTCGTTAAGAAGAACTCGCCTTATAAAAATTTCTGATTGTACACGAACTCATTTCCATTCCGCGTCCTAGGGTATGATGAACGAATAATGTTAATATCTATGAAGACGAATTCAGAGTTCGGTTATTAAACATTTTCTGCTTAAACGAATGAATTTTGCGTTCCCACGCATTCGCGCTATACGTTTACTTTAAAACGAGCGATATGAAAAAGGTACCGTACAATTAGAACAGGAAATTCCCCAACAAAAGTTGCAGCACCTTTCCATTCATACATGTATATACATGTACTGTACGTGCAAAGGTATAGGATTTCATCCAAACTTATTATTTATTGTTGAAGTCATGTTTTTCTTACTTTGGACTGTTCTTCACATCCCTTGAGATTCGTCTTAACGAGGTTCGACTGTATATTTTTAACACGGGTTGAAGTAACGTTCAGGGTGCTAAGTTTTGTTAGATCGTATTATTGTGTCAGGGTCTAGATCCTCTCAAATGTAATCGTTGCTCGGTGTGTTTAGATCTCATAGTGGAGCAAATTAATAGGGTCAGCGCTTACAAAGCGTGGTTGAAATTAACCAATAGAATGGCATAGACCAATTAGTGACTGCGCGTTTTCTAATTATTACGACCGGGCTTAAGTGAAGCGCGCTCGGTGCTTGACCAGTGGGCGCTGCTCGGACAATCCTCCCTCCCCCACCCCCGTGTTTCGATTTCCGACGCGTTTACCCCCTTATGCCCGCAACTAAAACTAGCTACCAAATAATTCGTATAAGCTATCGTGATTTGTGGTCAGCCTCTCGTGACCGGCAGTTCCCAGAGGCCATTTTGCCGTCGATTTTCCAAACTGGGGATCCCTCCCCCCTTCGTCCCTTCCCCGAGTTCGCTGACCGAATTGCAAACGTTTGCTTAACACTATACCGATCGATACTAAAATTGTTTCTCCTTAATACATCGTCACTGCGCTGATAGATATGTACAGCGTGCGTAGAAGCATAGAAACAGAAGCTAAGGCGGGTTGAGGGGAGTTGGAAAAGAGGGACTTAGAAACGTAGGGGGAGCTGCTATTCAGCTTCCGTCCAGTTTATCATAAAATGCAGCTGTCCGCTATGGGTCTGTTCATAGTTTTAAGTCAATAGCGAATCATAAGCTAGCGGGACTGAGTGTGGCACCGTTAATCGATGAAATGACTTTAGCGCCATCGAGCGTCCGAACCACTGTCATTGTATACTCATCGTCCACCGGTACTTGTAATGCGAAGAGGTTCCCAGAAAGTTGAATCAAATGTTATAAGCAATTCCGTAAAAGTTTCAATTTGATGCAAAAATATCAAATTGAGAAAATGTGAAAATGATTCGAGACGGAAAGTTTTGAGTTAATATTTGCATGCTTACTTTTTTAAATATGTAACTGGAAATTTCTCATCGCGTTTGGAAATACGAGCTAAAGTATAGATAACTTGCACATGACGTCACGCAACTCGAGAGCGTGGCTAATGTGGCTCGGAGTACATTGTGCAAAATGACATATGTAAGTGTAACAAATGTGCCTGCACATCTGCACGTGCAACTTATCTATAGCAAAAGCAACTATTTCTGAAGCATTTAAAATATTAAGTACCCCATAATGTCTGATCTAGGCAGAGCCATGACGCGTCGTCTGCTTGTGAAACTTATCTATAACTCGATCGAATCTTTCCTCTCAAAACAGGAGTATCTTTTATCCCATGCTATAACATGGTAAGGCTTCATCCGAGGGGGTAATTATCATGGCCTGACCGTTGATGTTTGGTGTTGTCGAGGCGTTTTATGGATGACCCCATCCAGCCGTGACCCCGTATCGGAAAAAAAAACGTGTTTTTTTTCGCCGGGTTATTTACATCTCCGCGAACGTCGAAGTCAATTTTGATGGATTTCCAGTCTTAGGTATAGCTCGGCATGTCAGCTTAGGAGATTTTGGTTTCCTACATCGCGGAATTTCCACTAGCGCACTCATTCATATCTAAATGAAAATCCATTAGTTGCCATAGGAAACTACTTATAGCCTGCTAGGGATATCTAAATAAGCCAGCCGTTTTTTTTAACAATGTTGACGATAAGGGGGCGTAGAGGGACGCTATATAGCAGCCTGTAGGATTTTAAAATGTGGAAATCTCGATATACATTCGTATATTTCTCTTTGGGACAGACGACTACATGATGGTCCCTTCGCAGTAGCCTATTCTCAATTATAGTTTGTTTTTGGAACGAACGAAGTGGTTTTTTTTTCATTCTCGAATGAGTTCCGAGTATTTTACAATAGGTCATTGTTCATGTTCTGATTAAATTTTTTGTTTAGACTGCATTTACTACAATACAATGCGTTGGTTATCCGCGAAGAGCGATTCTCGCTCGATGCTGGATGTCTCTCAGTTGGTTCTAGGGGAAGGCTATTTTTATTTTACTACACTTAGGATACTCTGACAGAAGCTTTACGAATCGTACTTTGGCAGTCATGAAGTCACGCGTGCAAAATCAATACGCATTAATTGGTTATACAAATTCAAAGTTAGAGCTGTTTTTAACCAATGAATGCATTCCTTTACCATGCACTCGTATAACTACTTTACGACTACCAAGATATATACGATTCTTAAAGCTTTTGCCCGAGTACCCTATAAGTTTGTAGCGCGGTCGCCGCAGTTGATTTTTCCATTTTGAATGGATGGTTGGCTGGTTTTCGGAGAAGGTGCACTTGTGTGTATATAGTCTTCTATATACATGTAATTCCGCTTAAAATGGGCGACGTATAAGATGCATCTCGATGGCGCGTGCGCGGAATTTTTGAGTAAAAAAGCGTAGTTTTCGGCGATGATTAATTGCGGTGGCGCGTTGTCGATTTCGCTTTATCCATGCGTGCGCGATGCGAAACTTTTGACTTTGAAAGCGCTCGTTATGTACCGTATATCAACGGCGTGTTTTACGATCCCGTTAATTATTTATTATCAAAGCGCCGTCGCTCATCGTTTTCAACGCACCCCACCCAACCCTCCATCCCTTTGGCCCTTCTCCAGTTACGAGAACGTCTTCATCGACTCTCATCCGTTTTGACGTTTCAGCTACGGGACTGATATTATTACACCAGAGACGATGATTTAATTGCGCCCACTTAATCCCAAACTGTTATTACCGAAGGAATATTCTCCAAAAGAGGAATGTTGACCCTATAGATAGAACCGACTCCTGATTTAATAATGCGACGTATTACGGGGGTTCAAGGTTTTTCGGGTTTTAGCTTCAACCGTATATCAAAAGAGACGCGCTGCGGGGTTATTACGTTTCGACGTAGATGGGGGAATTTGCATCATAGATGGCGCCGTTACCCGCCGTATAAAACGAAGAGGATGGCAAAGTATAGCACGAAAACCGATACAGGTGGTTAGAAGTCAGGCTTCGAGACTATAATTTTGCGGACGTCTGCTCTCTTGACAACTGCGCGGATGCAGTACTTGCATGTGCATTATTTACACATGTGCAAAAGCTATAATTGTCCAATATTCACAAGTATATAAATTATGCTGTTCATGAGTGTACTTCAGCATCCTTATAAATCTACTTACCGTACCCCCGCTTCAGAAGTGACCCAACTCACACATTGTCAATTTTAGGTTTAAGGGTGCGATCACAAAGAATGCTTTAATGCCTTATTTCGACGTGCTTCTTTCAGCTTCTTGTTTCCAGCTTTGTGGCGCACAATGAACGCTGATATCAGCGTGCTTGGTGGCGCCACTGCATGCGTTATGCTAGGTTGAAACATTCCGATTAAAGTCTTGCACACGCGCATTAACAACCCATGATAGCGCAGGACACGCTTTTACGGTACATAGGCGGTATGAATACTCTTTTGACCAATAGTGATCTGTATGTCACTCTTGTGTGAGACTGTGTCTTAAAAATCTGCTTTCGGATTTCCAATCCGAAAAATCCGCGCTTCTTGTAAACTCAGCCAGGCTCGGCTAAACTTTCTTTGTGTGCGCCCTCATTTAAAAAGCATGCCGCATTCTTATCCCGCTTGGTGGCGCTAGTGTACGCAGAGTGGTGAGCGCCTGCAATAAGCATTAATCCTTGTGCTCCCACCCTAAGAGGGTATTGTGTATCGAGCGAAATGAGCTCTTAATTCTTAAAAAAGACACAGTTGAGGTTACGTAGTTGCGACTAAATTTCTACCGGGTTTACGTGTATTTTACCACGCGATGCAATGCATTAAAATTTGCTTTATCTTAAAATGAAAAATGTTGAGTCGTGTCACTTATGTTGTAGCGGGGTTGAGATACGCGTATTTTGAACACACCTCTAGAAATAGATGAGCGTTATTACCGTTACTGAAACGGGATTAAGCGACTACGTTCTAGTGGCTTGTTTGTCATTTTTTTTGAAAGGGTATAACATAGGGCGGTGCGTGGGTTGAACGTGAAATTCCGCTTTTCGAGCTTTCTTCGCGCGGTGACGTTGAGAAAGCAGCCCATCAAGATGGAAATTTTATTTCCGAATTATACGGAAAGTGGCGTAATTTGTAGATAAGGCAATTCCCGTTTATGGCGCTCCTACGGCACCGCTGACGTCTTTCGGATGCGCACTGCCTGCAACCGGAATTAGCGTATGGCCCCAGCGCCGTTCCCGTTGACCTCCGTTGCAGACGATGACTTTTACTCCAATTTGAAATTCCTATATAAATTCTCTTCTCGTATATATACGTAGAGTGGTTTTCGTTTCATTTCATTTCGTCTCTGGCTGGGGCAAAAGGCTAAAACGCGTAGGTGGGTGGTGATTGGGTGAAACGCGATATAGGAATATATTCCGCGGGAAAAAAAATACTCCGATGCGTTAGTTTTCATTTTAAATTCGGTCCGTTTCAACGTATATATATATATACTTCTCCGTGTAATGAAAGCTGCCAGTTCATTTTCAGTTTTATTTTTTTCCCCGCGGGCCTCTTTATTTCCACGTCTCGAGATGATTTCCTGCCCCAACGATGCCGCTCTGCTGTTTTTCTTATAGTTCTTTAGATCGGTCCATCGACCAAACGTGCGGTTGGGTTTCGCAACGTTTTCCTCAATTTTATGATTATTCCCGAACGAAGCGAGTAGTTTCCGAATCTAACCGCGCTATTCTGTAGCCATTCGTGTACGTAGTTTTATATTTTTGTAGCATTGAAACCCATCTCGAGATTATTAATACCTTGTAAATTACTTGAGATAAGTCGGTTCGGTAGAAGACTGAACTGGATTTTGTCTCTATACCCTGTCGAGGGAGGATACAGCATCTCCAACGACGAGCGTTGATTTCGGCTTAATTTTCGTTAGCATACAGTATGCTAATTGCTCTTACTACGAGACCTATACGGAATAATCGAAATAATTCACTGATGGACAATTACTGTACTGAATAACAGAATAATTCATTGATGAGTGATGATTATGGCATAATAAGTCTTCGAAGTGTCGGATTGGTGCATGGTTGACCTATGGTTGAACGAAGTATTTTTTTTTATAAAGAAATTGATTTCCATTATACAGTAAGGACATAAATGAATAACGAGCGATGTGTTTTTTGTGGTGCGCATGCGCGTAACCAGGGGCCAACGAGAGCATAAAACCTAAGTTCTTTTCCTCGCTTAAACGCTCCTTACTTTTCCGGATGACAGCTTTCTTCTTCCTTTCTGCAACACTTTATTTTTATTCTCCTTATAAAATATGAATTATATTTTTTTGCTACATTTTAATATAAAATATGGGATTTCATCCTCTCGTAATAAATTTTAGTTTTTTTGTGTGCTCTCCGTATTCAGCTTTCAAAAATAGCTTACGCATTATTTCAGTTTTTCTCGGAAAGCTTTATTTACCCTAAACATACTGGGGAAAAAAAAGGTCAGAGGTTAACGGATACCAAAAAATAAGGTTTATTTGCAAGTTCTTATTTTTGCATATAGGGAAATTTGTTAGGGGTACGAGGATTAAGAAAGACGTGAAATTTCGTAAATAAATTAAAGCACATTTAAAGCGATGTTATAAATGTTTAATTACACACGATTTTTAATGCGAATTTGAGGAAATTAACTTTGAGTTATTATAAAATGTTATTTCAAATAATTCAAACTATAGGCATATATTCGGTATCGAAAAAAGGTGAAAATTACATTGGTCTGAAAATGATTAGTATTTTCTTAACCAAGGTGTGATTTGCAATGCTAAGTTCATTTAACTGCAGTTTTATTTGCATATACAGTATAGTGTTTATTTGCCAGGTTTACTTGACAAATTTACTTTAGCTGCTCGCGAGGCGATTGTTCGCTCCGTGTTGACTGTAGTCATTGAATTAGTGACAATGTATAATTGTACGAAGTACCGTACAAAAAGTACCATGAAATAAGGTGGCGTCATCTATCCGCGACAATTCGCCTTAATTGTTACAGATGTATTCTATATACATATACTTGTATAAAATACTGTAGACCTATATACCCTGCAATTAAGATGCTAATTTTTTTCTCAATATTTTAGCGGTCTCATAAGGAAGCTTATCATACGTTGAATAGATATTTGCATCATTCAACAATACGTTATATTTGAAGGAAACAGCCTCCTGGCCCCCCAGCGGCGGTTATTACAACGAATACGATGACTTTACATTCTGACATCCGCCAGCCTATAAATTAAGCGGGATGCCTGCGGAACGGGCCTTAATTCTTGGCTAATTTTGAAAAATTGGTATTGTTTAATAATGTACGCCGTCAGTATTAATTACAAGAGCAGACGTTTTCGGGGCGCAGCCATTGAGCCGGTATAGCTCGCAAATAGCATTTCCAGCCGTATAATTTAATTTACGTGCGCGGCTAATTTCCTTATCAATTTTCTACGAAGTGCTAGGCACCAACATTTCGTAATAGTAATTGCAGGGTGGCCAACTGCAATAATGATACCGCTTTACGGAGTTTAAACAAAGAAACGATAGCACCGTCTCAGTTGTCTTAAAGGGCTCCGTAGGGACAGCTGATGGCGCCACCATCTATTAGCGCCATCTAGCGAATGTTCAGAAAGAGAAAACTAACGCGTGGCGAATTGACGACGAACGTTCGCGGAGCTGTGGCTGGCATAATGAATCAGTATTACGGGTTGAGTACCCCTTATCAGAAATGCTCGGGACAAGACGTGTTTAGGTTTCCAGAGTTTGAGGTATTTGCATATACATAGATCTCGGTGATGGGACCCGAATTTTGACAAGAAATTTGTTTCATACACATGTTATACAAATAGCCTGAAGGTAGTTTTATGCAATGTTTGTAATAATTTTTGCATGGAGCAAAATTTGTGTACATTGAACCACGAAGATGGAGGAAATTCATAGGTGTGGCATCATACAGACACCCAAAAAGTGTCAGATTTTGGCGCATTCACTGTAAATTTTCAAAATTTCGGATTCTTACGCACCTTATAACTGCTGAATAAAGAACTCCTTGAAACGCTTTGGAATGAGAAAAATAACGATGCATCGAAATTTTAGTCATTTAACAAAAAAAAAGTTCTTAGGGAATGAAAGAACTCTCATATTAGCTTGGTAAACTTGGTTACTTAACGTAGAAACTAGCAATTAAAGATTCAAATCTGACTTACGGCAGACTTACATACAGTAGCTGTCACCTCTTCATTGTTGGAAGTAATGTAGCAAACCATCATGATGTCACCGGAGGCAGATCGTGCTAACTATAGCTAAACATTACTTTAGACGTACTTTCTTTCTTGCAAAAGTTGGATGTATTTGGAGGAAACTACATGTACTTGACAAACTTATTATAATAATAATAGTTTATTCATTCAAACATGAAAAGGTATGGGAAGGTTTTACTGTAAACACATATATAGCCAACCTTGATTAATAAACAAATTAAACAAAGTTAGATAGTACAAGATGTGACAGCCGTGAGGCAAAGACAACAAGAGAAGGGGCCATAACTACGTTAGAAGGTAGCATATTCCAGATGCGGCCCACTCTGGAAAGGAAGAAATGAACAGTTGAGCTTTGCATCAGGTACTGCACTCTGCCTGGGGTGGCAGCGAAGCCTCTGGAGATAGTTTTTCTCAGTACCAGAGGAGGAGAGCCAGTATATGTGAGCTCATCTAATAATTTAAAAAGGAAGTGGAGATCTGATTTGTCTTCGCATTTCTAATGTTTCAATTTAGAGCTTATCTATAGTCGTTATTTATACGAGAGCCCCTGCATGCCATGTAGTCTTTTTGTAAACTTTTGGCACCGCCTCAATTCTAGCCACATCTTTCTTAAGGTAAGGGTTCCAAACTATGCTAGAAAATTCCAGCAAAGGTCTGACGTAGGTGGCAAAAGCATGCCATAGGGCATGTATATCTTAACACTCTGAAAACATTTCAGAATCAAATTTGCTTGCCAATGAAATTTTATAGCAATCTGGTTACAGTGATCACTGAATCTGAGGGCTTTACTAAATTGTACCCCTAGATCTTTTTGAGATTTTACTTCCAATATCACTGTGTCCTCAACAGTGTGGGGATGGCAAGGATTTTATGATCCAAATATAGTGTGCTACACTTAATTGCTGCCAGTGAAAGGTTCCATGTGGTGGCCCATTCCACCACACCATTAATTATTTTAAGATGTCATGTTTTTGGATCGTGTCAGTAGTTTGAATCAATTTCGTGTCCTCAGCATTTACATAGATGTTGGTGGAGGGATCCGCCTGATTTAACATCTCGTCTATGAAGAAGATAAACAGAATTTGTTCCAATACACTTCCTTGGGGGACCCCACTGAGTACAGTAAGTGGGTCCGACGTTTCCCCACCAATGCGGACCACTTGCTTTATATTGAGAAATGATGTGATCCAAGATTCTGAAACCAACTTGCTCCAACTTAAATAACAGCTTAGCACAGGATACCTTGTCAAAGGCCTTAGCAAAATCTAAATCAGCAGAACAGATTCAGTGATTGTAATAGTTGGATGGTGATTGTACGGTTACGTAAGAATTCACATTGAACAATTGAATTGAATTTGGTGAGAAAGGGATAAAGTTTAGATTATCCATGATAATCCCTTCAAGGATTTTACATGGTATGCAGGTTAGTGAGATTGAACGGTAGTTTTCAGGCCTAGTTGGGACATTTTTCTTAAAAATCGGCACTACTATAAAACTTTTCCATATATCAGGCTAAGTCCCCTCCTGTAGTGATTTCCTGAAGATAACACATTAAGGTTTAGCAAGGTACTGGGCAAATAACGAACATAATAGCTGGCATACCATGCATCTGATCCAGCAGCACCATCTGCTTTTAGCTTACATAGCTTCCTTAATAAGTCATACATGTACTCAGAGATAGATATGCCATCTAGCGAGGTCAGAAACTTACATGTAGTTTGAGTATGGTGCATAGGTTGGAGTAGAACAATGCATCGTCAATAATGAAAGAGGCATGAAAAACAGAATTGAAAAGGTTTATCCTCCACACAGGAATGGAATTGCCTGGAAATCCAATGCATGGAGAGAAGATTTGATTATTTTACGGGATTAAATCCTTAGACTTATGTCACTATACAACTGTTCATTTTTAATGGAAATCTAGCCAATCTTGTCTGAGCTGATCTACTGTGAAGGTTGGCTTGTGTTGTTTTAAAACCTTTCAATTTCTTTTCATAGGCTACTATACGAATAAACTTTGATCTGATTTTAAACCGGATAAATAAGCGAGATCGCTGGATTCATCGACGAAAACGCTCAAAACGACGATCTATATATATAGGCTATTAGATTTAGAAGATTTGAATTTTTTTCATCAAAATCCGGTATGAGATGCGGTCGGGGTGCCATCTAGCGTTCCGGGATATGGCCGTTAAGTCCGTGTTTATACGTGCGCGGGAAGTGGTTACGGCGCTTCATTCGCCCGTTCAACGCTTTCTGAAGCGTGGCGTGAAAATTGCGATGTTGCCCAGGTGGCCCGTGTTGCTTTTATCTTAAAATAAGTTATCGTCTGAAAAGTGGCGCGACGGATCGTCAAATCTCCCAGGAAAACTGCAAAAACCAAAGCGCGGGAATGCAATTTATGAAATTTCACGCGTGTTTTATGAATGCCGTTGCTCAAGTAGATCCGTAGAAATCCTCGAATTTGTTTTATGCTATATATACTCGTATCGAGATAGTGGAGATTTTTATCTCGATTCCGATTATGCGAACGAGCGTCTAAAGACAATCGATATTTTTCATGCCGAAATTCCTCAGCGAGTTTTTTTTTTTGTTTTGTTTCGTTTCTTGCATTACACGCGAATATTAATGAAAGCCAGCAACAGAAATTGAAACCACGCGAGACGGAGCGCCGTAGCGCGTCGTGATATAGACGCATCGTGTACCTCAAATATTTGTACGTTTTCATTAAAAATACATTCAAAAAAGCGAATTGCTTCGCGAACAGAATTTCGAGTTTATCATTTGGGAATGGTATTGCCTGGAAATCCGATGCGCGGGACAAGATTTGATTATTTTATGGGATTAAATCCTTGAAATTTTCATGCTTACAATGTCTATACATCGCAGTCTTTCGCGTGTTTGCATGCATCACAACATCCTGAACATCCATAATAACATACATGGATGATGGATGGAATGTTTGTGAGCATAAAATGTTATTGAGATATTCTGGCGGGCAATTAAGATTTCCAGTTCTAATAAGTAATGGTTTTCCTGTTATTTGCTGATGGTAGTTGTGGACGACACGTGCCTGCTCGCATATATAAACCTCTACACCGAATATTGAGCGAGATTCGAAGTGTCGAGCTATTAATTGAATCTCGTTTTCGATTTTAGTTCCGCCAGTCTTACTGTCTTAGAACTACATCTTTTTAAAAGACTTTCCGTAGCCTCAGCCTCTGTCTTAATCCCGCGTTAGTAATGCTGAAACCTCTTACTTCAATTCCCAATTTAAGCTTTGAATAGTTTATGGCGTAGCGTTGTTTCTTTTCTTCGTAATTGGGTTTCTTTTTTTTACGAGAATTTAAGTTAATATAGTTCTCGGTAACTCGATTTGGTGAACGGGGCCAAGTTTTCTCTCACAACCCGTTAATAATGTGCACTTTTCGTCCTCGAGCCAAACGTACAGGTTCTTTCTGAACATCGTCGTCTGCCTAATTCGTGAAACAGTTTCCTGCTTTTCCACGGGGTTTAATGTTTTCAACCCCTTATTTCTTCTTCTTCGATCGAAACCCAGGGAAGTAATTGGACGGTCGATTCGGCCGCCCAGTCAACTACCCCGGATGTCTGACCTATAGTTTAGGGGAACATTCGGAGTAAGGTTTGGGTGAAACATTTCCAGATATTAATGTCGCAATCAGGCAGACTAAGCAGTAAGCAGTTTCGTTTTAAGAAATCATAGGGTGAGAACACACTGAATGCTTATTGCAGGCGCTTGCCACTCGGCGTACATTAGCGCCACCAAGCGAGATAAGAATGCGGCAAGCGTTTTAAATGAGGGCGCACACAATGAAAGCTTAGCCGAGCCAGGCTGAGCTTACAAGAAGCGCTTATAAGCTTTCATGAATGTTGAAAATTCTTTTTTCGAAATCTGAAAGCAGACACAGTGGCACACTGCCTGACACAGATTACTATTGTTCAAAAGTGTAGCCAGGGATTGTATGCCGCATATGTACCGTAAACACGTGTCCTGCACTCATCATGAGATGCTAATGCGCATGTGGAAGGTTTTACGCGGAATGTTTCACCTAGCATAACGCATGCAGCGGCGACTGTGGCGCCACCAAGCACATTGACCATCTCGCTGATATCAGCATTCATTGTGCGCCCCAAAGCTGGAAAAAATATGAAAACATGCAGGAAAGAAGCTGAAAGAAGCACGTCGAAAGAAAGCATTCAGTGTGTTCTCACCCATATTAATCATGAGATCGAATGTAAACCTCGTTTTAGTAGCTTGTTTGAAACGTGCAACATTTTCTGGATGAACTTAATAATTAAACGCATATTTTCAAACCCTTCAACAGAACCTTGATGCTGCCATGGTATAGAGATACTTCTGCTTAAGAATTGTATATTTTATACAGTACCTATTTTTACCGAGTAGAATAAATCGTATATACCGCATTTAAACTGTTTAAAAAATAAAAATGTTGCGAACGTTATGTTTTAAATAATTCAGAACGTTTTTCTTATAACCTCGAAACATCCCCGAATGAAACGGAGAGAAAGCGTAACTACTAATTTCTCCAACAAAGTAATACTAATAAATAAACGAAATGTGGGCTATAACGCGGTTGTACGTGAAATTGGTTTAGTCTCGCGTTGTTTTAAAAAGAGGAGCTTGTACAGTAATCCGAACGAATAAATTTTCCGATGAGGATTCGCTCGTTTAAAACAAACATCTTCCTGTTCGTAATAATAAGAAGAACGTAATGCAACGGCTACGACCAAGGTTTCAGGTTTCCATCAAGTTTTCAAAATAAGCAATTATCGCTTACAACGAACCTGCTAAGTGTCGACCCGTCGTTATATTCTGGGAAACGTCACTTTGACTTTTGACCTGCAGTTTCGTTACGAATGCTTCCCTCAACATTTCCGTGGTGATTTCTCCGGTAATCCTCGTAGAATCGTTTCGAGGGTCGCCTTTATTATTTAAAGCTCTGACATTTTGTTTGTTTTCACTTCCATTAAGAGAAGAGCTTAGCGTTTTGCTTCCTCACTTTGAAAAAAGCACGTTAGAATAATATTGTGATAGCTCGTGTTTTCATCTCGGAAATATTTACGACTCGGTTTCAAATTGTTTTCAGTCGCAACTTTTTATTTACCATGTATGTATTTTTTTCCCATTTAAAATTTAAATAACAAATTAGTTTGCCAGACTGCGAATGTGGGCTCCCCTCTAGGGGGCGTTGACTCGGTGGAACGTATGGACGGGGCTTTAAAATACGCGCCATGCACGAAACAAATCCCCATTTCCCTTTTCAATTAAAATATTCGATTCTTATTTATTTTCACTGGCCTTTGATCCTGATAGCTACGAGAAGGCGTTAAGCAGATTGCCGAGAAAACGACGAAAATCACTTTAAAATGTTTGTTTTGTTAGTCCGTAGACGATTTTTGAATCTTAATACATGTACACGTAAGAAAGAATCGGCTGCTCGAGAGGTAAAAACTCATCGTTGTAAATACAGTCGAGCCTCGTTTAGACGAATCTCAAGGGTCGTCAACATTTGATCGTTTAAACCGTATAGTTCGTGTTATAAGAAGTCAGAAAAACGTGATTTTAACTATAAAGAACTAAAATTTCATCGAAGGTTAATTGGATGAAATCCTGTCCCACGTATGTGAATAGTTAAGGTCCTGCAACCTTTATCGGGAAATTCCCCGTTTTAATGTACCTTTTCCATGCTGTCTAAAGTTCGTTTTAACGTATAGAATAGCGCGAATGCTCGAGAACTTGAAAAAAAATCATTCGTTTTAATCGAAAATATGCAATTTCCTATATAATTCAGAATTCGTCTTAAACGAAGAAATTAATATTATTCGTCCACGCCCTAGAACCGGGGGCAGGGAATTCGTACTATCAGAAATTCGTATAAAGCTACTCCTTCTTGATCTCGAGGTGCGTTGGACTTTTTTTTTCTGGAAAACACCCTGTTTGTCATCTCAATTTTATGTCCGCTCTGGATATTTGTTTTTCGTTGCGACCGGTCAACTCTTGGCATGATGTCCTCTCGAGTCTGGGGACGGACATATTGGTTGCATTTCCGCAATTTATGGTCAGTGCCAGACCCAATTCCCATATTTTCCCTATAGTGCAAAAGACGGATGGGTTTGAATACAAAAAAAATAAATGGGAATGGTCTTTTTTTTTTTTTTTTTTTCCACGCTCCGACTTATATATACGAGACCTTTTACGAATCGTACGCGCGAAGTATTTACCTTTTAAAGCGGCCATCCTGCGCCGGAGAGTTTAGTACTTTCGTTTTTGCCTATAGTTTTCTTATCGCGACTTAGGGCGTGTGTTGGAGCGCAATTTATGGGATGCAATTCCGAGAAAAATATAATAATGCTCGGCGTAAGGTCGCGGGGTCTGCGTGGTGTGAGCTTTGGATTCCGCAGTAAATTACGGTAAACGTAATGGGACGACCGGGATTGTCAGGAGAAAGCCCCTATTTACGAGGCACCTCACCTGCCTTTCTCGCTATTTTATAATCAAAAAGGGTGTCCACCTCCTTTTTGGCCATCCCCCCGATCGCCATGATGGCTTCGGTGGTTAGTTTTTTGTAGGCTCGCGGTAGGCCTATATTGCGTGGAGCTTACATCCAATAGAATTTGTAAGGGGCGATGAATTGAACTTTTGTTGTTGTGGACAATATTTTCACTTATTGTTATCCCTATAACCTTCATAGTATAAGGGGATCCAAAGTGAATTTTCCAAGGGCCGGTTGCACCTATACTGAGGTTAAATGTTTGTGTTGCACCAATTAACTCTAGATGAAATATCCCCAGGGTTATGGAACCCATGTTTTAATCTGCTGAAACCAAAATGGAGGACGGGAAAGGAACCAACTTTGTCAAATGCGGCCAGATTGCGCATCCTGGCTTCACCTGTCTGTGTGGCCAGGTGGTAGCAAGCACGATTCCCTAGCTTCATCAGATCCATCTATACGGTGGGTTAACCATAGGTTATTCTTAACCTCTGTTGGTGCAACCGGCCCTAAATTGTACATTTTTACTTTAAAAAGTAAATCTGCGAGTGTAGAGCTTTATGAAAAATTTCAATAATGGCAAATCGCCCTGAACCAAGTTTTATTTCGATTTCAGTTTCGTAATTTGTTGTTTTTAATTCAGTTTTTTTCCAGTTTTATAGGTGTTGTATTTTACTTTATGGTTTATCTCTACCTACTTTAAAAATTCATCAAGATTTGTATTTTTCAATTCTACGAGAGTATATAGCATAAAATTGTTAAATTGAAGATGATGGCTTTGAAAGACTACTTAAGTACCGCGTTATCAGTATCGCTTTAAACTTGTCCTAAAAATCTCTCGATCGTACATAGTTTATACGAACGACTCGTTGGTTTGTCAACTATCGCAATTCGCTTTTTGATCAAAAACGTTTCTTCCGTGTTTGTCTTTCGACTTTGATTTCTCAAGATGAACTCTGCATAATCGTGGAAGGGGGTGGCTCTCTAAAAAAAAGCACGTATAAGGTACTGCGTTATATTCATTCGCGTCCTACTTTACATGGCCCAAAACGAGAGGTTGGAAACGACTCGCCCGATATATTTTTTCTTTCTTGAAAAAAGGACAATTTAGCGAAGCCATTTTTCAAGCGACGATGGATGACTCGAATTTGCATCGTCTTGCCGCGTGGCTGAGCAGAAAACTCTGCATTTCTAGCATTCCTTTGAAAATGATGGAGAGGAATTCTTCTTCGACTTTATTACGCATATTCGCAGTTTTAGATCCCCCTCGTATCACGCGCGTTTTATTGAAATAGTGCGAATGTTGCGTCTCAAAATGCAAAACGCCGTGATGATCCGCAATTTGGCGAAGGGTCTAGGGCTTTTATCTCGGAAGAAAGAAGGAACAAAAATAACGGAGCAGGTGGCGCACCTCTGAAAAGGAAAAGCGGGCAAACACGCATTACAACTAAGCTGCGATGGTTTGCTAGCTTTCACTTACAAAAATGACACTATAGCCATAAATCAACGTTAACACGTTAAATTTTAGCCTTATATTTTTAATGAATATGGCGGTTGTTTTAGTAACTGGGCTACGTGTAAGTTAACGATTTTAACTTTATAAATATCCAGAAGTTATCCTTCAATTTTAACGATACAGTATAGTTTCATTAAGAAGAACAGTACGAACCCCTTCATTTCCAATCCCCGTCTTAGGGTATGGACGTATATATGGTAATTTCTTCGTTTAAGACGAATTCCGAATTCAGATATTACAAAGTTTGGGTTAAAACGAATGAAATTTCAAAGTTCCCGAGTATTCGCGCTATGTAACGTTAAAACGAACTTTAGACAACATGAAGAAAAGGTACGTTATACATGTAACAGGGAATTCTCCGATAAGTTGCGGCATACCTTCCCGCCCATGTACTGTATACACGAGGTAAGATTTCATCCAAACTTTGAGGAAATTTTAATTCTTATTGCGGAAGGGAAATTAAGGCTGACTTCTACTAATGCGAACTACGCTTTTATCGAACACATTATGTCGTCCCTTCAGATTCGTCCTAACGAGGTTCGACTATGTTTTCGTTTTAATAACTACCAAGATACCGAGCCTAATAATAAGAACTATACTTGATATTTTTTTTTGTCTGAAAAAACCTTAAATTTATCGAGAAAATTTAAAAACACGCATTGCAGTACAGTAAAACAGAACCAATGCCCTGTTCGTTAAAGCAAAACTAGGGTAATCAATTTACCGCTGCTGATTTTTAGTTGGCGAACAGAAGAACCCCTCACGAGGCTACGATTTCTTCTCGAGCCTGAGTTCGTCGAGCGGACGCCCTAGCTGGTTTTCAACCTTTCGACTCGGAACGATTTCATTCATTTTGACTTTATACGTTTTATTGGCTCGTTCGTATGTGAATTTGAGCATTTTTCTTCTCTTTATTTCTAGGGAGTTTTCTGTGAGCTCGCTGAACCGACAACATCGGCAGTTTTATCTGGCCTCGCGCACGCGCTCTAGCGCAAAGTGGCGCAATTTTTTGGGGGCGAATTGTAGCGTTTCAATCCGAAATTGTGTCCGCTGCAAATCCTTCGCTTAAATTCGTCTATTTGCATGGGCTTGGGGGAGAAATTTGGAGAGATTTTTATCTTGGCTTTTGCAGTCGACGACCCGTCTTCAGGTTCTATAGACGTGGATATTCCGCTTCACTAAAGTTGCACTGCGCGCGCCTGCCTGCAACGATGAAAATGCCTTATTTTTATTGTTGCGTTAAAACGCGACTATTTTCAATTATGGCGGACGGCGCGTTGTTCTCGAACTCGGGTTCAACTGATTTACGCGCGATCCCGGATGACTTTATTTTATGGCTTTTTGAACCAGAATCCGATAAGCGTAATCGACGATTAAAAGTTGACTCCGAGGTCTGGATGGAGTCACTTCCTGGAATCACTCGCGTTTCTATAGACGATGCTTTTGTTTAAAACGAAGAGTTTCGAGATATTTATTTGATTTTTTTTATTCACGTTTAATGCATTGTTGAATTTCGCAATAAAGTTATACACTCGGGGTTACGAGAAATAAATCATTCATTGCTGGATGCGAGGATTATACCTTTTCCGCAATTCTTGAAAGAGTAGTTTGTATTCGAGCATGTTAAAATAAGTTGTTTACGGTAGCAGTAACCAACGAGGTTCAAACCTCAAACTTAGGTTAAACCAGCGATTTGGGTTAGCAAAAATGGTTT